>OZ019973.1:7352598-7362598 GCA_963970395.1 Ephialtes manifestator
ACGAAGAAATCTTCGGGAAGACACCCTGGTGTTTTGGGTAGTGTCAGATTTTTACTGACTAAAACTCCGCCGCCATCTCCACCCAGCACACTGGAACCGCTTTCGCATTACTTCAGTATACTGTGTTTTCTAGGCCTCTTCAGGCTCTTCTCCTGTCGTCGTCTTTCTGCTATTTTTCTTGCCTTTCACGATTTTAGTCGTTCAGGAGTGCTTCCTGCTCGCGTCTGGGGGCTCTATTTTCTTTCCAATCCCTTTCGGCTTGTTCTTTCTTCTTCATTGTACCCGTTATGTAGGCAAGCACAGCTTCCCAGTTGTGCTCGCTTTCTAGCATAACTTCTATCATGCTGTCCTCCTCTAGCCTTATTCCTCCCAGTGTCTCTTCGAGTCGTGTCCTGTCGTTTTCTGATTCTGAGCACCTAAAGACGGTATGATGTGCGTCATCCGGGCAGTGTCCGCAGTGAAAACATGCCGTGGTTTCGATCGTCTTAAATCTTTCCAGGTACGCGTTAAAGCATCCGTGACCGGTTAGCGCTTGGGTGAGGTAATATCCTATCTCGCCGTGGACCCTATTATACCATGCAGCTATGCTAGGTATGAGAGTGTGCGTCCATCTTCCACGTGTCTCGCTATCCCATCGAGACTGCCATCTGTCCATCAACCTCTGGCGTGCCCTTTCTTTCACCACCTCTTTCTCGTCTCCCGTGTCGTCTCTTGCCCCATAATGCTGCAGCTCTTTGTAGACCTCCTGCCTCTCCCGAACCAGTAAGTCTACTGGGGGCGTGCTCGCAAGGACGAGTGCAGCGCCTTCGGACACCGTCCTATAGGCAGATATTACTCTTAGAGCACTTCGCCTCTGTACTCCAGCTAGTTGCTGTCTCGCTCCCACTTTGTTTACAGCCTCGGCCCATATTTCGGCTCCGTATAGAATCTTTGCATGTACTACGCTATTGAGTAGCTTCCGCTTCTCCTCCCTAGGTCCGCCGATGTTTGGCATCAGGCGTGCTAAGGCCGCTGCCGTAGTCGCTGCTCTCTCCGTCGATTTTACTGCGTATTCAACGTACCGGAGGCCTCGGTCGAGCTGTACTCCCAGGTACCTTAAGGACTTTGCCCAAGGTATATTCTGGTTTTCCAAGACGAGTTTTGGCGGTGTGAATATCCTTTTGTCGGTAATGAGTATAGCTTCTGTTTTCTGGACTGCCATCGTCAGTCCTTTCTCCTTTAGCCATTTACTTGCCCGGCGCAGGCTCTCATTTGTCGCTATCTCCAGTGTACCTGTTGTTTTTGCTGTCACTACGACCGCAGCATCGTCTGCAAAACCAACTATTGTTGCGCTTTTTGGGAGATCGAGGTTTAGCAAGCCGTCGTACATGACGTTCCACAAGAAAGGTCCAAGGACCGATCCTTGAGGAACGCCCGCCGTCACCTTGTATTCGACTGCACCTTCTTCCGTGTCGTATATCAGGGTTCTATCGCTCAAATAGCTGTCCACCATCCGCCTTAAGTAATCTGGTGTCCGTCTCGTTCTTAGAACCTCCATGATGACATCCCATCTAGCTGTGTTAAACGCATTTTTTATATCTAGCGTCACCAGGGCACAGTAACCCTTTGTCTGCCAGGTACCTTTCTTTTCCTTTTCGGCTGCGTTTATCACATTTGCTATAGCGTCCACTGTCGATCGTCCCTTCCGGAAGCCGTACTGTTTGTCGGACAGTCCGCCATTGCTTTCTATATGTGTCTCAAGTCGTCTGAGTAGTAGCCTCTCTAGAAGTTTACCCATATTGTCCAGGAGACATATCGGCCTGTACGACGATGGGTCTTCCACAGGCTTGTCCCCCTTTCTCAGCAGAACTAGCCTTTGTCTTTTCCATCTCGAAGCGAAGACTCCCTTCCGGAGGCATGCGTTGTACGTCTCTAACAGTAGCTTCGGCCAAATTTCAACCACCTCTCCTATGATTTCGTTCGGTATGTTATCTAGACCGGGTGCTTTTCCCGGCAGAAGACGTTTTCTCGCTTCCTTAATTTCCGCGACGCTAAAAGGTGTTACGGGCATTTCCCTGGTTTGCCATTCTTCTGCATGTCTTCGTTCTTGAGCTGGAAATAGCGTTTCAACTATTTCTCTCATTCGTTCTGGGCACGATATTCCGGGGATCTGTTGCCGTCCAACTAGCTTTTTCGTGACGATCCTGTAAGGGAGTCCCCACGGATCTTCTTCTACGGAGCGACAAAGGTCTTTCCAACACTTCTTCTTACTACTCTTGATTGTCATCCGCAGTTTTTTCCTGGCCTCCTTGAAGTCTGCTTCCAGGATGCTTTCAGTAATTTCTCGCCTGTCCTGTCGGTCCACCCTATCTGACACACTTTCGCGCCGCCGCCTGCGTCGTCCGTCACGTTGAGCTGCTCTGCGTGCTGCCATGCATTTTTTCCGTAGTTCACTGATTTCGGCGTTCCACCAGTATACTTATTTTCTTCTGCTCGAGGTCTTTCTCCGTTTTGGCATAGCGTCATCACAGGCAGCGGAGATGGTTTGGATACTGTAGTCTACCGGGTCCTCTGCATCGCCAGCCTCTAAAAGCCTTTGGAATTCTCCTCGGCATTTTGCTCTTTCTAATGTCGCTCTCAGCTTAATTCTATCGAGTTTCCGCAACAACCAGCCTCCGTTCTTTTGGTCATCAGTTCCGTTTCGCTGATGCCTCTCCTGTACCTTTTTCAGGTGGAATTCTAGGTACTGGTGGTCGCTGAGTGTAACGTCCTCTAACACTCTCCACCCCTCCACTCTATGAGCAATGCCTTCTGTTGCTAGAGTGATATCAATCACTGATCCGGTAGTTCCTCTTCGAAACGTGAGAGTTTCCTTCGTTGAGGACCACAAGGTCCAGTCTGGCGATCATCTCAGACAGTGCTTCTCCTCTTCGGTCCATCTTTCTGGAGCCCCATTCTGGCGATTTGCTATTTAAATCCCCGGCCACGAGCACTTCCCCTCTTGCCGTTCTTAGGTTTTCCTCTAATTCATCGAGCTGTCTCAGAAAATCTTCGTAGTCTAAATTTGGTGAGAAGTAACAGCTATAGACTCTAACCCCGTCTATATCAATCCATACGAAGTTGGGCGTCGGCTTGCCGACTTCCCTGATCCGTAAGTCCCGATTCAGCACGGCTACTGCTGCCCTGCCTGTCGTATCCTGGAACCATGAGTCGGTATCCGGACTCCTATACTGCTCGCTGATAATTAGTACATCAGCGCTTTTTTCTGCAGCCACTTGCAATACAAGGTCCTGTGCCTCGCGACCCCTTCCGAGGTTTATTTGCAGAAACTTTGTCATTTCTTTGCTTTTTTCAAGGCCTCCTGAAACGAATGACATTTTGCGCTACCGAGGATATGCTTTGCCTCCCGCTGTACTTCGTGACATATTCCACAGAAAGCCTCCTCTTTGCATTCTTTCGCGATGTGGCTTTCTCTTCCGCACAGGCGACACAGTTTCGATCGGTCCGTCCCCTTGCAATCCAGCGCCACATGCCCGAATCCTTGACATCGGAAGCAGCGAAGAACTTGCGTTTTCTCCCTAATCCGGCACATGACCCATCCTATCTTAACCTTACCTGTCTTTAGCAACTTGCCTGCGCATTCCTCTGATGTGGTTACTACGGCTATTTGCGTGCCTCCAAATCCTTGTCTAAGTGATCGTAGTTTAACCGATTCGGGGTGGTTTTGGTCCGCTGCCGCCAATAAAGCGTCGATAATTTCCTTCTCTTCTGTGATCTCGTCCAGATCTCGGATTTCAAGCGTACATTTTCGCGCCATCGTCCCTACGGTTGCACGGTCCCCTAGAAGATCAGCTACTGCATTTCGTAGCTTACCAGTTTCGCCGCTTCCTTTCTTGATTTCTACTAGGAGCTCACCTCCTCGCGTTCGCCTCATACCCGATATTTCCACTCCGCATTTTTCCGGATCCACCGTCCTTTTTATCTCCCGAAGCATGTCTGCGTAGGAGATGCTTTCCGATGGTTTAATCGCTACTGCTTCGGACCGCATTCCACGGAAGCGGTTTTCTTTTGGGATTTTATCCCTCTCCTTATCTCGCTTACCTCGTTTTTTCCGATCGACAGTCTCCCATTTAGACCCCTGCGCGGCGAGCTCAGGTGGTTGGTTTCGGTGTTGAGAGGTGCTGCTTGGTTCCCCCAAATCCCGCCTCCTTTTTCCGGGCGTTTGCTTTTGCGGAGATGAGGACGCCCCTCTTTTTTTCCTTTCGATATCGAGATTGACTCCTCTAGGAAACACTTTTGGTTTTTCTACGGCCTTCGGCTTTAGCTGGGCCTCCACAACTTGCGTAGTCGCATCCTTGAGTTCTCCCGTTTGGGCCTCAGTTTTTTCAGCTGTTTCGGCTTGTATTTCCAAGTATGCGGTTCCAAGGTCCCGTAATTGAGTCGCTCTCAGTTTCGCCAGAGCTTCGCGGTATTCCTGCAGCTGCTGGAAGAATATAACTGCCTCGGTTATAGCATCTCGGATTGGCTTGTGTATGTTTTTCGCATCCTTGACTATTCCATCGATGATCTGAACGCGTTCCCCGAGCTGGTTCATTGATTTCCTTTCTTCCATTTCCAGCTGTTCAATCTGCTGCTGTTGTGTATTGAATCTACTATCCCTTGGTCTACTATTTGGGACAATCGAATTCTGGTTTTTCTCCTTTAATCTGTCTTCTTCATAGGTTTTCCTTTCGTTTTTGTTGCCTTTATCCTCGGGGTTAGGGTTCTCGATGGTGTCGTTCCCTTTTTGGGCCGTGGGAAGCCCATTGTCCTTGTGCACCTTTATACTTTTTAATGAATCGGACATTTCATAAAAAGTGAGGCTTTTGAACGAGGATCCTCACCTCAAACTCCTACGCACTCCCAAATCCCCCCACCCGAGAACGCGAAAGACCCTAGCGGCATCCGATGGGCCGAAAACCCCGGAATCTCCCCCAGCTTGCTGCAGCGTGGACTCGGCGGAGACAACACTCGGCCCCCCTACAGGCCCACACCCGGGTGCCACCCGGACCTGCAGGATGTCACACGAGATTTTACACGTGCTGTTACGGGGCAGCCAACCCAGGCGGCTAACCCCAAGTCGGGCCCCCAGACTATCACGCGGCCCCTGGGCGTGCGATGTCCCCCATCCGAGGGGATCTCCCAGGTTTCCGCTGTACCCTCGCCGCATTCGCCAGAGGAGCCCAAGAGAGCCGACGCCACCGGCGCCAGAAAGGGTATCGCGCCCGCGGGTTTGTTTGTGCTGCTCTTTGTCTCGATCCTCCCCGTCTGCCCGTCCGGCATGGTTGCACCTACCGACATGGCCTGGCGGATCGATGGATCCCTGAAGCCCCCCCACCACGGCAAGGTGGCAACACCTGGGGGGGTCTGTGTCTGTGTCTGTGTCTGTGTCTGTGTCTGTGTCTGTGTCTGTGTCTGTGTCTGTGTCTGTGTCTGTGTCTGTGTCTGTGTCTGTGTCTGTGTCTGTGTCTGTGTCTGTGTCTGTGTCTGTGTCTGTTTCTGTGTCTGTGTCTGTGTCTGTGTCTGTGTCTGTGTCTGTGTCTGTGTCTGTGTCTGTGTCTGTGTCTGTGTCTGCGTCTGTGTCTGTGTCTGTGTCTGTGTCTGTGTCTGTGTCTGTGTCTGTGTCTGTGTCTGTGTCTGTGTCTGTGTCTGTGTCTGTGTCTGTGTCTGTGTCTGTGTCTGTGTCTGTGTCTGTGTCTGTGTCTGTGTCTGTGTCTGTGTCTGTGTCTGTGTCTGTGTCTGTGTCTGTGTCTGTGTCTGTGTCTGTGTCTGTGTCTGTGTCTGTTTTTTTTTTTTTTTTTGTTTTTTTTTTTTTGGTGACGAAGAAATCTTCAGGAAGACACCCTGGTGTTTTGGGTAGTGTCAGATTTTTACTGACTAAAACTCCGCCGCCATCTCCACCCAGCACACTGGAACCGCTTTCGCATTACTTCAGTATACTGTGTTTTCTAGGCCTCTTCAGGCTCTTCTCCTGTCGTCGTCTTTCTGCTATTTTTCTTGCCTTTCACGATTGTAGTCGTTCAGGAGTGCTTCCTGCTCGCGTCTGGGGGCTCTATTTTCTTTCCAATCCCTTTCGGCTTGTTCTTTCTTCTTCATTGTACCCGTTATGTAGGCAAGCACAGCTTCCCAGTTGTGCTCGCTTTCTAGCATAACTTCTATCATGCTGTCCTCCTCTAGCCTTATTCCGCCCAGTGTCTCTTCGAGTCGTGTCCTGTCGTTTTCTGTTTCTGAGCACATAAAGACGGTATGATGTGCGTTATCCGGGCAGTGTCCGCAGTGAAAACATGCCGTGGTTTCGATCTTCTTAAATCTTTCCAGGTACGCGTTAAAGCATCCGTGACCGGTTAGCGCTTGGGTGAGGTAATATCCTATCTCGCCGTGAACCCTATTATACCATGCAGCTATGCTAGGTATGAGAGTGTGCGTCCATCTTCCACGTGTCTCGCTATCCCATCGAGACTGCCATCTGTCCATCAACCTCTGGCGTGCCCTTTCTTTCACCACCTCTTTCTCGTCTCCCGTGTCGTCTCTTGCCCCATAATGCTGCAGCTCTTTGTAGACCTCCTGCCTCTCCCGAACCAGTAAGTCTACTGGGGGCGTGCTCGCAAGGACGAGTGCAGCGCCTTCGGACACCGTCCTATAGGCAGATATTACTCTTAGAGCACTTCGCCTCTGTACTCCAGCTAGTTGCTGTCTCGCTCCCACTTTGTTTACAGCCTCGGCCCATATTTCGGCTCCGTATAGAATCTTTGCATGTACTACGCTATTGAGTAGCTTCCGCTTCTCCTCCCTAAGTCCGCCGATGGTTGGCATCAGGCGTGCTAAGGCCGCTGCCGTAGTCGCTGCTCTCTCCGTCGATTTTACTGCGTGTTCAACGTACCGGAGGCCACGGTCGAGCTGTACTCCCAGGTACCTTAAGGACTTTGCCCAAGGTATATTCTGGTTTTCCAAGACGAGTTTTGGCGGTGTGAATATCCTTTTGTCGGTAATAAGTATAGCTTCTGTTTTCTTGACTGCCATCGTCAGTCCTTTCTCCTTTAGCCATTTACTTGCCCGGCGCAGGCTCTCATTTGTCGCTATCTCCAGTGTACCTGTTGTTTTTGCTGTCACTACGACCGCAGCATCGTCTGCAAAACCAACTATTGTTGCGCTTTTTGGGAGATCGAGGTTTAGCAAGCCGTCGTACATGACGTTCCACAAGAAAGGTCCAAGGACCGATCCTTGAGGAACGCCCGCCGTCACCTTGTATTCGACTGCACCTTCTTCCGTGTCGTATATCAGGGTTCTATCGCTCAAATAGCTGTCGACCATCCGCCTTAAGTAATCTGGTGTCCGTCTCGTTCTTAGAACCTCCATGATGACATCCCATCTAGCTGTGTTAAACGCATTTTTTATATCTAGCGTCACCAGGGCACAGTAACCCTTTGTCTGCCAGGTACCTTTCTTTTCCTTTTCGGCTGCGTTTATCACATTTGCTATAGCGTCCACTGTCGATCGTCCCTTCCGGAAGCCGTACTGTTTGTCGGACAGTCCGCCATTGCTTTCTATATGTGTCTCAAGTCGTCTGAGTAGTAGCCTCTCTAGAAGTTTACCCATATTGTCCAGGAGACATATCGGCCTGTACGACGATGGGTCTTCCACAGGCTTGTCCCCCTTTCTCAGCAGAACTAGCCTTTGTCTTTTCCATCTCGAAGCGAAGACTCCCTTCCGGAGGCATGCGTTGTACGTCTCTAACAGTAGCTTCGGCCAAATTTCAACCACCTCTTCTATGATTTCGTTCGGTATGTTATCTAGACCGGGTGCTTTTCCCGGCAGAAGACGTTTTCTCGCTTCCTTAATTTCCGCGACGCTAAAAGGTGTTACGGGCATTTCCCTGGTTTGCCATTCTTCTGCATGTCTTCGTTCTTGAGCTGGAAATAGCGTTTCAACTATTTCTCTCATTCGTTCTGGGCACGATATTCCGGGGATCTGTTGCCGTCCAACTAGCTTTTTCGTGACGATCCTGTAAGGGAGTCCCCACGGATCTTCTTCTACGGAGCGACAAAGGTCTTTCCAACACTTCTTCTTACTACTCTTGATTGTCATCCGCAGTTTTTTCCTGGCCTCCTTGAAGTCTGCTTCCAGGATGCTTTCAGTAATTTCTCGCCTGTCCTGTCGGTCCACCCTATCTGACACACTTTCGCGCCGCCGCCTGCGTCGTCCGTCACGTTGAGCTGCTCTGCGTGCTGCCATGCATTTTTTCCGTAGTTCACTGATTTCGGCGTTCCACCAGTATACTGATTTTCTTCTGCTCGAGGTCTTTCTCCGTTTTGGCATAGCGTCATCACAGGCAGCGGAGATGGTTTGGATACTGTAGTCTACCAGGTCCTCTGCATCGCCAGCCTCTAAAAGCCTTTGGAATTCTTCTCGGCATTTTGCTGTTTCTAATGTCGCTCTCAGCTTAATTCTATCGAGTTTCCGCAACAACCAGCCTCCGTTCTTTTAGTCATCAGTTCCGTTTCGCTGATGCCTCTCCTGTACCTTTTTCAGGTGGAATTCTAGGTACTGGTGGTCGCTGAGTGTAACGTCCTCTAACACTCTCCACCCCTCCACTCTATGAGCAATGCCTTCTGTTGCTAGAGTGATATCAATCACTGATCCGGTAGTTCCTCTTCGAAACGTGAAAGAGTTTCCTTCGTTGAGGACCACAAGGTCCAGTCTGGCGATCATCTCAGACAGTGCTTCTCCTCTTCGATCCATCTTTCTGGAGCCCCATTCTGGCGATTTGCTATTTAAATCCCCGGCCACGAGCACTTCCCCTCTTGCCGTTCTTAGGTTTTCCTCTAATTCATCGAGCTGTCTCAGAAAATCTTCGTAGTCTAAATTTGGTGAGAAGTAACAGCTATAGACTCTAACCCCGTCTATATCAATCCATACGAAGTTGGGCGTCGGCTTGCCGACTTCCCTGATCCGTAAGTCCCGATTCATCACGGCTACTGCTGCCCTGCCTGTCGTATCGTGGAACCATGAGTCGGTATCCGGACTCCTATACTGCTCGCTGATAATTAGTACATCAGCGCTTTTTTCTGCAGCCACTTGCAATACAAGGTCCTGTGCCTCGCGACCCCTTCCGAGGTTTATTTGCAGAAACTTTGTCATTTCTTTGCTTTTTTCAAGGCCTCCTGAAACGAATGACATTTTGCGCTACCGAGGATATGCTTTGCCTCCCGCTGTACTTCGTGACATATTCCACAGAAAGCCTCCTCTTTGCATTCTTTTGCGATGTGGCTTTCTCTTCCGCACAGGCGACACAGTTTCGATCGGTCCGTCCCCTTGCAATCCAGCGCCACATGCCCGAATCCTTGACATCGGAAGCAGCGAAGAACTTGCGTTTTCTCCCTAATCCGGCACATGACCCATCCTATCTTAACCTTACCTGTCTTTAGCAACTTGCCTGCGCATTCCTCTGATGTGGTTACTACGGCTATTTGCGTGCCGTCAAATCCTTGTCTAAGTGATCGTAGTTTAACCGATTCGGGGTGGTTTTGGTCCGCTGCCGCCAATAAAGCGTCGATAATTTCCTTCTCTTCTGTGATCTCGTCCAGATCTCGGATTTCAAGCGTACATTTTCGCGCCATCGTCCGTACGGTTGCACGGTCCCCTAGAAGATCAGCTACTGCATTTCGTAGCTTACCAGTTTCGCCGCTTCCTTTCTTGATTTCTACTAGGAGCATACCTCCTCGCGTTCGCCTCATACCCGATATTTCCACTCCGCATTTTTCCGGATCCACCGTCCTTTTTATCTCCCGAAGCATGTCTGCGTAGGAGATGCTTTCCGATGGTTTAATCGCTACTGCTTCGGACCGCATTCCACGGAAGCGGTTTTCTTTTGGGATTTTATCCCTCTCCTTATCTCGCTTACCTCGTTTTTTCCGATCGACAGTCTCCCATTTAGACCCCTGCGCGGCGAGCTCAGGTGGTTGGTTTCGGTGTTGAGAGGTGC
>OZ019973.1:7367598-7430609 GCA_963970395.1 Ephialtes manifestator
AGGAAGAAATTGTCACTTTTTGGCAGAACTTTTTCCGATAGATTAAATTTTTCTGCTAATATTAAAACCATTTTTAAGTCACTGGAACCTGCGGAAGACATTCATTTTCGGAAAAGATCATAGCCGCTCAAATGACGTTTATGATTTATTGATACTTTTTTTTAGGAAGAGATTAATTGTCACTCTTGAGACCAGCGTTTTCGTATAGAAAAGATTCTTCCGGTCATTTTAAGGTACGATTCAAGTCACTAGAGCCTGCGGAAGACCTTCGTTTTGGGCAAAAAACAAAGCCTCTGACGTGATGGTTAGGAGATTATCATACTTTTTTTGGGGATGGAAGAAATTGTCATTCTTGAGACCAGCATTTTTAGATAGATAGCATTTTTTACAATTTTTTAATATATCTTCCAAGTTTGTAGACCCTGCGGAAGACCTTCGTTTTTGCGAAACCAAATGTCGTCCTGAACTACCTATCTCACGAGTATCAAATAGCATTCGAACGGAGAATGTGAGGTTATCACACTCATGAGATAGGCAGTACAGGACGACATTAGGTTTCGCAAAAACGAAGGTCTTCCGCAGGGTCTACAGACTTGAGAGATATGTTAAAAAAAAAATTTTAATTTTATTTACCTAAAGATGCCGGTCGCAAGAATAACAATTTCTTCCTTCTTTATGAAAAAGCATTTAATAAACTCATAACCGTCACACGAGAGCCTATGTTTGTTGCTCGAAACGAAGGCCTTCCGCAGCGTGTATTGACATGGAATATATGAGGCATTCCATATGAAGCGGGCCACCCTGATTTTCAATGTTCGTAGAGTGGGTTCATAATTTTTTTCCAGAGTATTTAGAGTTCTCCGAATACATACGAGTTATTTCAGATTTTTGATCCCCATAGTTTTTCCACAATAAAATTCGCTTTTTTTATTTTTTTTTTCCGTTCGTTGCCGATTTAAAACTATCTATGACACAGCAAAAATGTTCCGGGATTAAATGTAGGGTTTCGCGTATACTTTTTGAAAAAAATGTTTCCGAATTCACATAGATACATTTTTAGGCATTTTTTGGCAAAATAATGCCATACCATTTTTTTTCGTTGTGAGGGACCATTTTTATTTTACTCAAAATTTCACAGAATTTCTGTAATAATGTTAAAAAATGATGAAAAAATCATCACAATGGCAAATTAATATCTTCACAATGTACGGCTCGGTTATTTGCTGAATCATACACAATTCACATGTTCACATTACGAAGATATGAATTGATCATCGCGCAATTTTTGGTGTAATTAGTGGACTTAATAACGGAAATTCTGTTAAATTTTGAGCACAATCAAAGTGGTTTTTTCCAACGAAAAAAATTATATGACTTTATATGGCCAAAAAGTGATTGAAAATGTGTCTAGGCCAATTTGAAAATATTTTTATCAAAAAGTATACGTGAAATCCTACATTTTATCTCTGAACAATTTTGTTGTGCCATGGATAGTTTTAAATAAATCCGCAGCGAAATGAAAAAAAAAAAAAAAAAATACTCTATTTTCACTTTTTTTTTTTTCATTTCGCTGCGGATTTATTTAAAACTATCCATGACACAACAAAATTGTTCAGGAATAAAATGTAGGATTTCACGTATACTTTTTGATAAAAATGTTTCCAAATTAGCTTAGATACATTTTCGATCACTTTTTGGCAATACAAAGTTATAACATTTTTTTTCGTTGGGAGAGACCATTTTGATTTTGCTCAAAATTTGACAGAATTTCCGTTACTATGTCCACTAACAACACCAAAATGTTCCCGCTGATCAATTCATACCTTCATAATGTGAACGTGTGAATTGTGTAAAATTCAGCAAGTAACCGAGCCGTACATTGTGAAGATATCAGTTTGCCATCGTGTTGATTTTTTCATCGTTTTTTAACGTTATGACGGAAATTCTGTGAAATTTTGAGTAAAATAAAAATGGTCCCTCTCAACGAAAAAAAATGATATGTCATTATTTTGCCAAAAAATGCCTGAAAATGTATCTCTGTTAATTTGGAAATATTTTTATCAAAAAGTATAAGCGAAACACTATATTTTATTTCGGCACAATTTTATTGTGTCATAGATAGTTTTAAATCGGCAGCGAAAGGAAAAAAATAAATAAAAAATCGTATTTTATTGTGGAAAAACTATGGGGATCAAAAATCTGAAATCACTCGTATGTATTCGGGGAACTCTAAATACTCTGGAAAAAAATTACGAACCCGCTCTACGAACATTGAAAATCAGGGTGGCCCGCTTCATGTGGAATGCCTCATATATCAGAATGATCAGAAGACTATTCTCTTTCCGAAAACGCTGGTCCGAACAGTGAGAGTTTTCATCTTCTTTATGAAAAAATATTCAAAATCTGATAACCATCACACGAGGGACTATGGGTTTTTCCAGGAAATGAAGTTGTTCCGCAGGGTCTAGGGACTGGAAAACTACATGAAAATTACTAGAAAAATATTTTATATCTAAAAAGAACCATCTCAAAAGTGAGAATTACTGCCTTGCTCATGAAAAAATATAATTTCATAGTGATAACCTCACATTGTCCGTTCGAATGCTATTTGACAGTCGTGAGATAGGTAGTTCAGGACGACATTTGGTTTCGCAAAAACGAAGGTCTTCCGTAGGGTCTACAAACTTGGAAGATATGTTGACAAATTGTAAAAAATGCTATTTATCTAAAAATGCTGGTCTCAAGAACGTTAATTTCTTCCATCCCCAAAAAAAGTATGATAATCTCCTAACCATCACGTCAGAGGCTCTGTTTTTTGCCCAAAACGAAGGTCTTCCGCAGGCTCTAGTGACTTGAATCGTATTTTAAAATCACCGGAAGAATCTTTTCTATACGAAAACGCTGGTCTCAAGAGTGACAATTAATTTCTTCCTAAAAAAAAGTATCAAGAAATTATAAACGTCATTTGAGAGGCTATGATTTTTTCCGAAAATGAATGTCTTCCGCAAGTTCCAGTGACTTAAAAATGGTTTTAATATTAGCAGAAAAAGTTAATCTATCAGAAAAAGTTCTGCCAAAAAGTGACAATTTCTTCCTTCCTGGTGAAAAAAATTAAAAACCTCATCGGCAACTGTGGGCGTTGAGCACCGGGAAACCGTTGCAACTTTGGAACGTTTCAAACTTCACTGACATGTGTGTGTGTGTGTGTGTGTGTATGTTCGGATTCTTGTTACCACGATAACATACGCAATTTTCAAGATATCGCTCTGGATTTTGGTACATATATATAGTGTGGGTAGACAAAGGCTGAGTTCAAATTTGGCACGAATCCGTTGAGTGGGTCCAAATTTATGACAATTTGAATTTTTTAGTAAATCACTTATCACGCTCTTACTCAACTTGATATCACTCGCTCAAAATTCTATGGCCAATTGAATTTTAAAACAAATTGTAGTTTCCAAAATTACAAACTTCTTTGAAATTTTAATTTTTTTCTGAAATTTGTTGAAATTGAGAAATCTTTTGAAATATCGAAATTTTGAAATTTTTAAATCTTTAGAAATTTTGAAATTTTAGGAAATTTTTTGATATTAAATTTTTTTAAATTTTGATCAAATGTTAATATTTTTTTACTTGTTACACCAAAAATCTTCAATCTGTGTCCTTCTCTGATTGCTGCAATTTTTGAGAAAATTTTTGCGAAAATGTAGATTTCGTAGCTTTTTCAATTTTCCGAAAAAAGGGTGTGGTTGCAGTAATTTCAATAGAAATGAGTCTATTATGCTAAATACTTCCGTCTAAAGATCACGTGCACTTGATGTTTTTTGGTATTGAATTTGGCTCAAATCGCCAATGTGAATCAGATTGTATGGAATTTTGAATTTAAAAAAATGCTTATTTACTTTTTTTAAATATTACGTCTGATATCAAACGCGAATTAAGTATGTTAAAAAAAATTTCAGCCATGATAAATATATAAATTACTGACGAATGGTTAACAATATTGATCCTATGAAATTTTGAGTTATTAAAAAAATTAACTTTGCCGCATTAAATTTAGCAAAAGTTAAATAAGATATCAAACCCAATTTCAGTATGTAAACAAGATAATACTTAACCATGTTTACTTATTTATTCAACATAAGTATGCAGAAGATGTAAAACCTTATTTGATTTTAAAAAATTGTAAGTAATGCAATTTAAAACAAAATTAAAAAACAATGTCGAGCTCTTTTTAGAGTCAGGGCAATAACATAAAAAATCGTAGACAGAATCTGAGAGGTCGAGCGTCAGACCTAGGTCGAAACCAGGTGAAATATACTCAAACGCGATCTTTTTTTTCGACAAATTCCGAATAAAACAAACATAAAAAAATGTAGTTTCAAATTCCGTATAGAAGGTGGATATTGAGCTCAGTATGCACACTTTGGTAGTAAAGATATTTTTAAAAATTATTTTAATTAAAAAAATTTTTTTTTTCAATTTCAGCTTCTTACTGTTTATTATCGCACTTTTTTTTGGTCTTCGTGGCTTAAACTCGAGGGGCTGATCTAACAATCGACTGTGCCAAAGGAATTCACTGGCAAATAATATTTAGAGGTATCTCAATTGCGATCTTTGTTTTTCAACAAATTTCGAATGAAAAAAAATTATAAAAAATTAAGTCGCGTATTCCGTATAGAAGGTGGATATTCAGGTCAGAATTCATACTTTTGCAGTAAAAAAATAAATAAATAAAAAAATTTAAACTTTTGGTACACAGATAGTGAGTAGACAAAGGCTAAGTTCAAATTTGGCACGAATCCGTTGAGTGGTTCCAAAATTATGACAATTTGAATTTTTTATAAAATCTTATCACGCTCTTACTTTCACATTTTTAAAGATATTTGAACTTGATACCACTCGCTCGAAATTCTATGGCCAATTTGATTTTTAAACAAGTTGTAGTTTTCAAAATTATGAATTTTTTTTAAATTTTATTTTTCTTAGTGACATTTTTAAATTTTCTGAATTTTATGAAATTTGGAATTTTTTGGAAATTATGTAATTTTTTTTAGATATTTGGATTTTTTTTCAAATTTTGTAATTTTTTAAATTTTTTGGAAATTTTTGGAAATTTTGTAATTTTAAGAATTTTAAACTTTTTTTTTAAATCAAATTTCTTTTTTCAAATTTTTTCAAATTTTGAACAAATGCTAATTTTTATTTATTTGCTACACCAAAAACCTTCAATTTGTGCCCAAAAATAAAAAATCCACACACTGATTTCCTGTTATGAGACTCAATGTTATATTATTAACCTGGATTTTTTATACTGGAACGTGGATTCTTTATTCTTGCGGAGAAGCCAAACATAATAATAAAAAATAATAAAAACAGAATTTCTAGGGAACGCTATAGAAATTAACGGGGAAGCAACGTGCTTTAACAGTGTACTTACGGCATGGACGCTGTAGGGAAAATCGTCGAGACGGGGTTTGTCGATTCGTGCGAGGGCTTGATCGAGGGTTAGGCCTTTGTGATCCTTTACAAGACCAAGTTTTTCAGTCGTAGTTCAACGCTCGTACAGTGAAGACGTATTCCGGCGCGGTGTGTTTACATCGCGAGTTGGGCAGTACTACGATATCCGAGGCCCCAATATTTGACACTGGTTTCCGGTAGTACTTTTCATAAGGAACAAAAAAGTTCATATGAACTACAGTCCTATCTCTTTTAGTTTCCGAGATATGGAATTTTTAAGATTTTAATATATCGGGGGGCCTTGCCCCCCGAACCCCCCGAACAGGGGCTTAGCCCCTGCACCCCACCAGGGGCATCGCCCCTGCACCTCACCAGGGCCTTCGCCCCTGGACCTCACCAGGGCTTCGCCCCTGGACCCCGCCGAGATCTTCGTCCGCGAACCCGAATATATAATTTTTTTCAGCATTTTTAAACGACAATACAATGTCGATCCCAGACTAGAAAAAATGGACACTTGGGCGCTAATGGGTTAAGGTTCTCCAGGGTTCCGGTTCTCGTTAGGTTCTTTGAAGTTCTATAGATTCTTTTGGGTTCTTTGAGGTTTTTTAGATTCTTTTAGGTTCTTTAGATTCATTTAGGTTGATTTAAGTATTTTAGATTAGGTTCTTTTAGGTTTGATTTTCATCCTTTTTCTATATTTACAATCAATGACCTCATAGACTTGTAAATATTAAGTTTCATTGAAATAAAGTTATTTTTTAAATATTTTTTCCGCCATATTGGATCCGCCATTTTGAATTTTTGAAAGTCATTGAAAGGCATCCTCAATAATCACAATCTACCAAATTTAAATCAAATCGTACAGAAAAGTTACACACGAAGATGTCATATATTTTTACCAAATAAAATTTAAAAAAATTCATATCTCGGAAACTAAGGCAGTTAGGACTATAGTCCATATGAACTTTTTTACTCCCCACGAAAAGTACTACCGGAAACCACCGTCAAATCTTGGGGCCTCGGATATCGTAGTATCCCCGCATTGCTGACAGCGTTAACATCATTTACATGGGAAAAGAGAAAATATGGATGATCATTGACAGAGAAGATTACGTTCGGACAAACGACATAATAAACAAGAAATTGAAACAGGTATTGCGGATAAACAATGAAACAGACGAAGATTCGACGGAAGTTTGTGTATTGCCGCTACAGCACAAAAATCTAATAGTGACTCCACGGTTTCTGGACGAAAACAACATTCGGTACGAATTCGTGGTGCAAAAAGCAGGCGACCTATTGTACGTTCGGTATGGAATCCTGCATCAGGTGGTAAACGTGGGCGTCAATGTTGCTGAAGCCATCAACGTCGGAAGTGATGGATGGAATTTTGGCAACGATCTGAAGATGCTTTGCCCGTGTGAAACTTGTCAGTTATAACATGCCGCAACAAATACAGAAGTGGACATGGCTGTGACAGTCGGCAACGTTAAAACACGAAAGCACAGATGCGATACATGCGCCAAAATCTTTGGCACAAAAAAGCTGCTCGAGAGGCACGAGAAAGACGACCACGATGCATCTATGAAGCAAGTGTGTGGAATATGCGGCGCACAATTTAAACATGCTCAAAGCCTGATCCGACATGTTCGAGCGGCTCATTCGACTGGCCGAGAAAATGAAATTAAATCGGGCGTATGTGTCATCTGCAATAAGACAGTGAAAGATATTGTTCGCCACAAGAGGGATAGACACCTGCATCTGGTAGAGTACCCTGAGTGTAAGTCGAACTTTACCCGACATGTCTTGGTGCAGCATCAAAAAACATGCATGAAATTTACTTGCGTGGATTGTAACAAAGAGTTCAAATCACGCATCTCATTAGCAAACCACCGAGAAAGATGGTGCAAAAATCAAAAGGAACCAAGGACGAAAAAACCCAAAAATTGAGTCTGCAAAATGCGACCGACGACTAAGCGTTGGCTGTGACAACGGCGATGACGCTGACTCGTAGAACAAATTTGCTAGTCTCAAGTTCAAAACCGTCACATATAAACAGAAGTGTGCTGATTTCGATAAGCAATAAGTCGAAGCTACAATTGTAACAATTGTCTCGACTGGTTGCGAGCCGAAAACAGAGTCATCTGTAGATACGTATGCTGACGAGCAGCGGTCGAAATCTGCGTGAACAGTAGTGTGCTGATGTTGATAAACTCCAAGGCAATCGTTTTTTAATACTCGTACTGATTCTGGCAGGTGGCGAGTTGAACACACAGTCATCTGTAAGGGTATGTGCTGATATTTGGGCACGAAGAGCTGTCAAATCCGGTCCTCAGAAGTGTGCTGGATTCGACAAGTAACGTGTCGAACACAGAGTCATCTGCAGCGGCACGTGCTGATTTATTGACACGAGGAGCTGTCAAAGCCGTTCCTCAGAAGTGTACTGAGTTCGACAAGTAACGAGTCGAGCACAGAGTCATCTGAAGATATGTGCAAATTTTTAGGCGCAGCTGTGATATCTTGACATTCGTCAGAAGTGTGCTGGTTTCGATGGGCAACAAGTGGAAGTCTCAATACGTTCTATGATACATAGACCGATTTTGACAAGTTGCGAAGCGAAGACAGAGTCATCTGAAGGTACTTGTATCGATTTTTACGAGTAGTTGTCAAAGGCGCTGCGGAAGTGTGCTGATGTTCATAAGCTACAAGGCTAAGCAACAATTGTCTTTTCATACGTGTGCTGATTCCGACGATAGCGAATCGAACACAGTCATCTGCAGTGACATGTACTAATTTTTTACGACGGGCTGTCAAAGCCGGTTCTCAGAAGTGTGCTGAGTTCGACAATTACCGTGTCAAACACAGAGTCATCTCAAGAGACCCAGTGCGTAAGTTTTGCTTTCTGATAAAGAAAGCTTTTTTTACTTTTTTTTTCTCGAGATTTGTATGCTTGTTTGTATACTTAGGATGGTCTGACACTAGAGAAGTGGTTTAAACGGTTTGGCATATAATTTGGGGTAAACAGATCAAGGCGAACATTTTATGGCACAAATGGTGAAAAATTCTTTCCCACGGTGACTCGCAAATTTTTACATGCCGGGCTGAAATTCCCCACAAAATACATTCATTGAATCATGATTGGTGTTGAATTTGACTATCATTGATCGAGCGATTCCAATTTTATGACAATACAAAGATTTTGAAAAATTCCACTGTACTGTTGTAAATTTTAAGATGATGTGTTACATATCATGTGTCTCTCTCAGATCACTATAAGTGCGAGTGTTACGTCAAACCATGCAGTTTTTTGATCAACCGATGATTTACACGCTTTGTGTGCGATTCAGCTTCAGGTCTCCCGTGCTCTGGTCAAGAAGAATAAATTCTCCCTATTACCACACCTGCCGGTCAACACTGAATTCGCAAGCTCCTTTTCGAGTCTAACCTTGAGGAAAATTACTCAGGACAGAGCTAAGAATGCGGTCCTAGCGCGAGAGAGGGAAAAATTAGGGGGAAAGGAGGGGTTTGATGGCTCTTTATAATTGAAAGAGGGACAAAAACGGATTTCATCAAAAGGGGAATTTCACTTAAGAAAAATTGTGGTTAAAAAATGTTTTACGTGTATAAAGAAAAAGTATCGTACTTACTGCGTTTAAACGTTTTCCGTACTTGAAATGTTCTTCCAAGTTTCAATTGAAACGATTAATATCCCATGAGTAATAAATCGAAAGTAAGATTCTCGATTGTTCGTAGTGTGAAGCTCCTACGAATTCCAATCAGAAATAATGAAAATCCGAAATGTTGTAGCTAGAAGATTAGCTTCCGCGTGGAATTTCTGGTGGAGGGTAAGATGGCGGTTAATACGTTGAAATAATTATCACACTAGTTTTCGTCGGAGTACTGGTCTAGATGTTTATTCAAAAATAAAGTTTAATCAACTGAAATCGGGTGATTTCAAACCGCGTAAACTTTCGATATACTTGCGTTCAATACCCCTTACATGGAAACTTAAAAGTAATAATCGCAACGTTTAATTAAATGTAAATTCCGTTATTCTATAAAAATTGTAGTGATTGGGTTTTAAAATTGTTCTTCAAATAAAATGTCGATATGTTGCAGAATAAGTTTTCTAATGTCGGATGAATTCTCAAATAAATTGTTAATTGCGAATTAAACTGTTCAGACAAGAGGACTGACTCGAAGGCCCCGCCCGTATCCTGAATTTAATTCACTGAACAATGAATGATTTATTAACTCCACTGAGAAACGCTGAATCACTATTCAGTCCGACAAAATTATGTTTATTTAAACTGGGAATTTGAATTTGTAAAAAAATGGAAAATCAATACGTTACGAAATAAGATTCCAGATGTCGGATGAATTCTCAAATAAATTGTTGATTCCGAATTAAACTGTTCAGACGAGGGACCGACTCGAAAGCCACGCCCGTATCCTGAATTTAACTCGTTGAACAATGAAAGAATTATTAACTCCACCAAGGAACGCTGAATCACTATTCGGTCCGACAAAATTATGTTTCTTTAAAACGAGAATTTAAATTTCGTAAAGTCTTTTATGAACCGATTCTGCAAGATATACTTCCGTCGTTACTTTTTCTTTATACCCGGTGCTTCTAATTCTACTCAATTCGGTGGCTAATTGCCAGTCGTGCACCCGCAAAAAGTTCGCTAAAAATTCGTCTCGCTCCGGCAAAATCGCCGCCTTTTATAGGAGTGACCACGCCCCCTTTCTTTCGCCCACTCCTTCTTTTTAGGTATTAGACTAAATCTCCTTATAAGGGATCGCAAGAGTGGATCGCGTGATGATGCTTTGTAATTCGGGGGGGGGGGGGGCGGAGAATAAAATGGCGTGATTTTTCGGTCGCTATCCGCGGTGTTCATTATTTCGTCTAGCGACCGAGCTCCCGTTTGTCCGCCCGTATTTCCAAGAAGATGTCGTCTCAAGGCCGTTACCTCTTACTTCGATTGCTCGGTCAGCAACTAGCATCTTCGCGAACTCCTTAATTCTAACTCGCTCATCGCATCGCCGACGCTATCGTTTCCTGGAATTATTAATATAGATCTCTGGAGTCTCGAGCGTCTCTATACCAACCAACGAATTGAACAGCCTGTTGTTGATACAAAGCACGCTTTGTTTACCAATATCCCTGCAGCTTAGTACTTTACATGAAAATATTCGTTACGTTTATTACGTGTCGCGTTAATCAACTACCTTATTTTGTATAATTACTATGTATGTATTACGACAAAATAACTAAATACGAGGTTTTCGTTAGTATAATTCAATACGACATTTTCTGATCATGATCCCAATATAATTGTTGGAAGTGATTTTGAATTAATAATGGTAATAATTCTTGTTGTTATTTTGTCGTAATTATATGTTATTGTTTATAGTTACAAATCATTATAGCGTTGCAGAATAGCTTTCGTTAATATATTTTCCTAGGTCTTTTTACCTGGCGACTAAATTCGCATTATATATAATATATATATATATATATATATATAATATTTGGTCCCGTGATTTACAAATTTCAAGGTTTTAATTACCGTATAATTGACCTTTTATTATTTCGTTAAGAATGTAATTTTGTCAAATTGTATTTAGCTTATTTTTCGTGTTTTTAATCCTTATTCATCGTTGAAATGTTTCTCTCTGTCTCTCTCTCTCCTTCTCTCTAGCGTTCCGTCGGTTTATCTTCTCTTTTGAATCGCGAGCTGTAGCAGCTTTGACGGAGAGAACTAAATCCGTGACCTTGATTTAAATATCTACGTGACATCAGTATTTATTGAGATTTCGTTTCAATCTCGATATAAGGTCGCAATTGTTTTTATAATTACTAAGTTTCTCTGTATGCATTACGACAAAACAAATAAATACAAGATTTTCGTTAATATAATCCAATACGAAGTTTTCTGATCACAATCCCAATATAATTAGTGGAGGTGATTTTGAATTAAGAATGGTCGTAATTCTTATTGTTATTTTGTCGTACTTAAGGGCTATTATTTTATGATCATGAACCATTATGGTTTTGTAGAATTTATTTTGCTATTATAATTTTCCCTAAGTCATTAACGTGGTGACCCAAATCCGCATCACGCCTTTATAATATTTGGTCTTGCGTTTTACAAATTCCAATGTTTAATTACCTCGTTTCTGCATAGTTAACTTTTATTATTTTGTTATAAATGTATCTTTTGTCAAATTTTACTTAGCATATATTTCGTGTTTTTAATCCTTCTTCATTATGTCAAAATATTTCTCTCTCTCTAGTGTTTCTTTGGTTTGTATTTTCTTCCGAGTCTCGATTTATAACAGCATTAATGAAAGGAACGGAATCTGCGTCCTTTAATAATTTGATTTAGACATCTACGTGACATCAGCATTGATTGGGATTTCGTTTCGATCTCGATACAAGGTCGCAAGTATTTCCCACAATGGATCTTCGATCCCTAACGACAGTCGGTAATTTCTCTTGATTAGTAATGAGAAGCCGTTCTTTAATTTTAAGAGGGCGTGGAGTAAGATTTCTTAAAGCAACATAGTTACTCCAGGGGTACCCATTTGAGCAGGGAATCTGCCCTGCCAACTTCGGGTCCCCCCCCCCCTCTATCTAGCCGGTAAGGCAGTATTTATGCGCGTCCGTTCTCCTTTTGTCGCCCTCTTGCGTCGTCAGTCACGTAGGCGTAGTCTTCTGCCTCCTCGATTATTTCTCATATTGGGAGAAGAAAAGGAAAAGATGGCGCGGCTAGGCGAGCGCCTCTATGGCGATACGGGCCCACCGCACCCCGCGAGACCTCCCGATAGCCCCGAACGCGGCCGAGTGCTTGCGGCAGGCAACCAACGCTCGGCGCGAAGCGAGGCGCGCGCGGCCGCGGGACCGCATCCCAATTACAGATAGCCCTCGTATATGAGAACTTTAGGCCATGCAGCAAAATTTCGCTCCGTTCATATCAACTATTCGTACCGGATATTATTATCCGCGAGAATTTATTTTATTCTCGACCGATATTGTAAAAATTCATCTCGCCTTCATTTATTTTAATTACTAGAGAGAAAAATAAAATGAAGTTGCGTCAGGACGTAACACGAGTGCGGTAGCTGAATTTTCCCGAAGTGCTATTCTTCGCCTCGGTTGATTTTGCGCATAAAAGTCGAGAAGTACTGACTGCAAAGTGCCAAGACGCAGTCAGTACTTCTCGTCTTTTTCCTGAAAAAATCGATTGTGACCAAGTACAACGCTTTACAGTTTTTGTTACCGAACGAGCAGTACAACATCTCTCGCTGCATTTATCGATGGGAATTCACGATAATGTTCCATCAGAGTTTTTAAAAATTCTGGACTAAAATTCTGATCCTGGAATTCACAAAACATTGCGTTATTAAAAAGAACTTGCAAACTGCTTCTTTATTTTTTCCCCCTTTTAGATAGCTACCTCTATGTGGAAGTGTGAATAAGTAGGGAGCAATTTTCAAATTTTTACTTTGCAGGCTTGTTTTGAATTTTATAAAAGTTGCTTGGAATCTACAAAAGTTTAAAAACTTGAATTCTTTTAAAATTAGAACCTCCCAATCGATAGTCGTTAAATTTCACTATAATCATGGTTCGGTGTTGGTCCATTCATGTGGTACATTCCAGACCGATATATTGTAATTTTCGAGAGCTAGTGCGTGAACGCTATTGTTAAAAAAATGTTAAATGCCACAAAATGCTTACTTGTTAACTGATCCACGTCAGATTTTGACCTGAACATTGTTTATAATAGACTACATGAGAACCGAATTCGCGCCAAATCTATGAAAAAAGAGCATTTTACAACAATGTTTTCTTTATTTCGAAGTGAAAAAAACATCAAAAGTACTGGGGTGACATCTTCAGTCTTCAATCATCGATTTTTTGTGAATTCGTGTAGAGAATTATAGCCGGATAGCTGACAAGTCACAGGAGTTGGAGAGTGTTTTCTGCTTCTAGATGTTATACAATGGAAAGTATTTGATTGATTCCGAAAGCTCAATACCAATCATTGTATGATTCTCGTTGACTAGTATATACAATTTACACCAGATATTGTTTTTTGTCCAATTCTGAAAATTGTGACTATCCAGATGTTTTTTTCACTGATCATCCAAGTGATTATTTTATTATCGAGAACAACCACATAAGACATCTAACAACCGGAAGACATTATTTCGGTTTTGAGAACGCCATAAGTAGGTTAGGAGCGCTGTAACGCTCGTAATCACTTCATAAGCATTTGATGACAAAACATTCATCAGTTTCAAGGAACGAAGTTACTCCGGGACCCTGTGACTGTTCCTCGACCCATCACTAGTTGAGTGGAACGGCAACAATGGGTTCCAGACATAAACTCGTATCCTAGAATAATGTTGTTGCATTGCTTTTTTAGACGCGCACATCATACGCAATTGAAGTATCTCGGACGCACGATGTGTTACAAACATTGTGTTTTGAGGTTACTTGGATAGCGTATGACCGCGTTTTAGTTTCGTTGAAAGACGCTTCATCGGATTGTAGCGTGTCTCGGTCGTTTACGGCGCGAACTGATACTGCAATGCGCCCGGCTGCACACAGAGCGCGCTGCAGTCAAGTTCCGGACGCCGCACGCGTTAGTCGATAAGGTAGAATAAGATTTTCTAGTTCAAACTTAGTCGCGCTGGGGTCACGTCGGTTTCGGCAATCGTGTCCTGCTTCCCCTTAAGTCGAAGGCAAACAGACAATAGCCTCGAGCGTATGCCTCACGGTCAATGTCCAATCCTTCATTCTGAAAATGTATACCTGTGCCTGAGAAGAGCGTATGATAGCTCTGAATCCACGGATCGTTTCCGCCAAATTCTGGTTGAAGTGGTTTTCCTGGTATCTGCTGACCATCCACATAGAGCGATAGATAATTTATCGAATGATGTTGGAAATTGAAGGGATTCAGTGTTTTGTCACCGTGGAATGCTTTATTGTAAACAAAGCCGAGTATTATGCGTTTCGGCAATTGTCCAAGTATTACATTATCCAATGTATCACCGATAATTCCTCTATGCATGGTGAATGATTTAACTTCCACATGTGTTATCGGATATTTGGCTGTTGTCTTAGCCAGAGTTTTAGCGTGTGCGATAAGTACGCCAGGATTAATTTTTGCTCGACGTACCAATAGAGTCACATCGTTTATATTAATCTTGTGTGTAACTCCTTGTACTGGTGATTCCATAAGGCAAAACTCGTCTTTCGAGCGTACGAGGCGTAGACGCACTTCTACACCATTTAACAAAAACTTATCCTGGTTAGAAACATCGCAGTGTAAATGTCCAATTAAATCCAGGGTTTTGCCGTTTTTTATATACCGCGATCTCGTCTCTTGGCCATTATTGGTTATCGTTTTTGTGCCAGGTAGAGCCTCAAAAGTACCTGGATTGTCAGCAATCCATAAAGCCGTCGTTACATGTGATTGTTTTGCCGCAGGACCGTAATTCAATAATGTCTCAATGTACGCTCTGTATGCGTAAGCATTATTGGGTGGTGCAACGCGTTTTTGATTGAAAAACACGTCAACCTGATTGAAGAGGCTGTGTAAACAATTATTAACAGGTGCTACTGCGTAGGATGAGGGGCCAGTGGCCAGAACTTTGAGTTTTACACAGAGCATTGTGTAGGCTAGGTCGAGGTATTCCTCACCGTGGCCAGGTATAACAAATTCAATGGGTCCATCGTCCGAGAGTGAGGATACGGGTTTGTAGTGCACGTATTGGGACGATTCTATCGATGTCTGTGTTGGCGGTATAGTGAATAAGTCGAGTTCCGACTTCATACATTCACAGGAGTGTGAGTGCAAGAAAGACATGTTTAAACACTTCCGAAAATATCCGGCACTGTAGGTCTCTTTCTCTTTTTAGTATTTCCTTGTCGTCGTCGTCGTCGTTGGACGCGTTTCTTTGTCACTTTTCCCCTCGCTGTCCTACTGTTGGTTTTCTTCTTCTTCCTCTTCTTTGCCACCGATGATGTAGTTCCGCTCCTTTTCCTTTTTACGGTACGTTTTCGGGCAGAGATCCGCGCAGGTGCTCGACCTGTTAACGACTGCATTGTTCTCGTGGCGATCGCACTATTATACCCAGCCCCATTCATGAGTAGTGAGATTTTTTCGTTAGCTTTTCGTTTTAAATTTTCTCCTGATTCTGCAGCTCGTCGTTTTAGTGACTCCTTGAACGGCACATGATTACCACTCACATCCTCGAGAACGTGTAGACCTGAGCGTAGAGCCTCTTTCCCTATGGCCTTAGCGCCTCTTGTCAGTAGTGGAAGTACGCTTCTGAAGAGTCCACCGAGAAAGCTGCCGATTCCGTGTCCTCGCTGATACGGTGCACCGGCAAACACGTTGCCTATACGACTAGCGCCACCTCCAACTTGATTATCGTAGTACGAGGTATAATGGACCACCATGGTGGTAAAAGTACGCACGTACCCGATCGCGTTTTACGCGAGACGTTTAAAGTGAAGCGTTAGGGTTAACGTTCCGTACTCGAATGTGATTGCTTTCCCTAGATGATCTCTTATATCTATCTCCACTGTGCGAAAGCAGTTGTTGAGTAGAGGTATGTAATTTGGTGGTGAAAAATATTTCACTTTTGTCGATCCATATTTATAGTGTACTGTATCCAAATTGACTATACGCAATAGAGCAGCTTGAGTATCACCCACTGTATAGGGTATACAGAGATCTGTATACACAAAAAGCTGTTCAGGTACAGCTCGAGAGATGCAGGCGGGTGTTTGTCCGACGCGTTGATGTCCACGATGAAAGCGCAGGTATGAGTCTTGGTCTTTAGTAAAGTCAAAACCGTCTTTTAAATTAAAGCCCAATATACGTCGTACCTTATCGCTAATTCTCAATTGATTTGATGTAATTTCTTTACCGGGTTTATCCGTGAACTCTTTAGCATCGATAGCCGCGTATCCGTTTGCCTCTTTAGCACCGACAATCTGTATACCGGATTCTCGTAGGCCCTCAACATCATTAATTTTTTCCATGAGTTCTTCATGGCTTTTGTATATACCGTACGGTATGTTACCGGTTCTTCGTTTATTTTCGCCATATGGAATCCATTCAATTTTCGTGTCTTCGCTCTGTAGATGTGTCATTGTGCAGGGTATATGTATTTCCGATAAACCCACAGCCCATTGTCCGTTAAGATGTAATTCACGTGAAAGTTGTGTAATAAAATGTGCTGTCGTGTTATCGGGATAGTATTGCATACTGCTGTTACTCGGCAATATGAGAAAAAAGCTTTCGTCGTTGTACATAGTGAGGACACTGATACCCGTGGGGATTCACGGGTATCAGTGTCAGGTATCGATATTATATGCGTTAGACACAGGTATCCAAGAGTTGAATTTCGAAGGGTAGCCAACCCAGCTGACGAAAAGCTGTTTCTTCGTACCGCGCCCTTTTGTCCGTAAGATCCGATCGATCTTGAAATCTTTATCTTCTTCCATGCGTTTCTCGTGCACAGGTGTTATTTCCTCAGTGTAGAAAAATCCGTCGATTAATTCTCCGTCGAGATCACGCAGCTCGTAAAGTTGTATTCCTTGACTATTTACGACTTTGTCGATTCGGAAAATTTCTTCACTCCAATTACGCTCGTAACCCTTCTCGAAGGTGCCTTTTGTTCGACTAATCCGTACGTAATTGCCACGTCTATATTTAACCGTGGTGTGACGTCTTTTTTCACGTTGTTTCAGCGATGCGTTTGTCATATTCTCCAGTGCTATATCTGCATTGTGTAAAGTCACAGCAGCCGGTTGCATCTTTATTGTCGAGTGTCTTGCGTGATTATAGGCATAAACAAATCGCTGTAGTATATCGATGTATCGTCGTGTATTTCGATGTGTAAAGTAACGCCACATTCGTTCTTTGAGCGTGCGATTAAAGCGTTCAACAATTGAGGCTTTTGTATCGGGATTACGTGTCACTCTAAAACGTATATCGGTTTTTTTCAGAAAAACCTGTAGCTCTTTGCCCACAAATTCTTTGCCTTTGTCGGTCTGCAGGTATACAGGTAGTCGACCCTCGCTGCGCTCGAAAATCCGTTTAAACGCCTCGGCGACAGAGTGTACAGTTTTGTCTTGTAGTGGTTCGACCCATGCAAATTTGCTTAGCACGTCAATGACCGTGAGTAGATATGAGACATTATCGTTGTAAGTTTTTAACGAGCGTAAATCAACGAGATCAGCTTCCCAAACGTCATCTATATTACCGATATTGTAGTAAAGTCGTGGGAATTGACGTCTCACGGGTTTATGTAGTGTGTATGCGTCCTGTTGGGTGAGCCAGTCATAAACATCATTTACTTTATTTTTAATCTGATTAGATGCCTTGCTCCAGCGTAACTCGCAGGATGCGAAGGATCGTAATAAGTGCTTTCGAATGTCATTTTGTACTCATATTAAAATTCACATTTTAAGCCAATAGTCAAATCCTTGACGGCCTATTCTTTTTCCCGTAATAGCAGTGTCCAGAATACGTTCAGTATTGGCCTCGATAAGTCTATTACTAGGTGTGACAGGTTTCTTCTTCTTCGACTTTCCCGTCGGTGTCTTGTCCACTGAAGCCGCCGTTTCTTGAGGCCCTGAAGCAGCAGCAGGTATAGTCCCTTTTTTCTTCCGTCGCTGCTTGCGACTAATTGGTTCATACCATTGTTGCACACGATTTGTTCTCGATCGTTTTTAACCGGGCTGATAGTTCTTCGGTACGTCTTCTTCGTCGTCGTCGTTGTCGTCGATGTTATAATACTGTTGATTACTTTTCTTTCGTTTTACAGCAACACTCTCATCAGCCAAAGTCCATAACTCATCATTACCGATAAACTCGCGAGGTACAGCACCAGCCCTAAGAGTCTGAATAAACTGTCGTCGACCGTTAGCTTTAAAGCTTTTTCTCTCGCGTATTGCGTCATTAATGAGATCAAGAATATTTGAATTATGAAGGAGTACACCGTCAATTGTCACACGTCCCTCGTTGTCCCATCTGACGCGTTGTGATGCACTCGGTGAATTGCGCATGTATTGCAACAGAGCATGAGCTCTACGTTTATGATTTGGCGGTACGCTATTTAAGATATTAATTTCATTAAAATCTTTATTCTCCGGTGGTCGTGGTGGCGCTGGTGTCGCTCCAGGCAGCGTGGGGTCTATCGGACCGTTTTTTCTCTCCACGAGAAATAAATATCGTTGTAGTACTTGTAGATACTCTTTCCACTTGCTAGCATCATCGGAATATTTTTTTGAGTTTAAAATACCGCCAAGTTCAGCATCGAGACGTGATATAGGGTCGCCTGGTGTTTGTACGGTTTTTTGAATACCGCCACCGATCATTGGATCTTTCGCGGCAGCCACCTCCTCTGCCGGGACTAGAACCATTTTCTTCGCGTGCTCCATTTAACACGTTAATTATTCGGTGCGTCCTCCACCGTTGCCGCCAAACAGTCTACTAAACAGACCCGTGATAATGGGTGCCAATAAAAGGGGCAAGAATGCGCGACACCCTTTTTGCATCATAAGACGTTTTTTTGCTCTCCAATTCAATTTTCGTCGTTTACGTGATGTGGCGCCATCTCTGTGTCTTTTTCCACCACCATTTTGATATTTCCTAGTTCGCTGACATGAGGATAAAGGTGGCGCTAGTTGTCTTAGAATATTTTTAAATTTACTTAAACGTTTTTTCACAGCTGGTTTGACTTTCACCACACCGTGTAAAACATTTAAGGCACATTCACAAATACACTTTACGAGTGACTCATCGGATGCACGTAGCAGTGCTCTTTGTTGTTCTCTATTCGCATGGCAGATGGCGTTGAGTAGGGCGGCGTGACGTTGACCGATCGGCAGTTGTGCAGGCCACTGCCGATTTCCTCGCTTCTTTACCATAGCACGATTTTTACCAGCGTCACGTTTGCACATTACCGACGATCGCACTATAACTGAGCATCTTGCCCACGCGCAATACTTTAAATACCAGCATACTTTCTGTGTGTGTGTGTGTGTGTCTGTGAGTTCATTCACCTTTGCCGTGTTGTGCGTTTGTTTTTCGGCACGTATACCTGCATTTGAGGATCGTCGGGAAATATTATTGTACGACAGCGGCAAATATCAGGCGTAGACTGCTTCAGGTCGAGAAGTAGATATCCGTGTGGCTGTGCTGTGACATCGTGATACGCCTCTGACAAAAATCGTGGATCTTCGGGATATACTTGCCTCGCGAGATGCTGAATTTGTGCCCGATCACGTGGATTTTTTAAAATTACTATATAATTCGCGTTTAAAGAAATATCCCGTTGTCCGTGACCTTGATGAAAAATATTTTGTGTTATGAAAATAACACTAATATTTTTATGGTGACTACCTTTGGTGAATAAATCGACAATTGTATTATTTGACGATTCACGCATTAAATCGTCAATAATAACGAGTTTTTTAGCCTCGTTGTCGTTCGAATAATCCTCCGGTTGTGGCAGTCCTTCGTGAAATTCAATCTTGGGCGTGGTCGATGACGTCATTGTTGACGGATTTTTAAATAACGCCTCGGTATCGCGATCGAGATTGTCGCCGTAATAAAATAAAATTCTATCGAAGAGTGTGTCACTCATTGCCTCGAGATTACGCAAGAAACGTCGAACAAACACCGTTTTGCCGCAACCCGTTGGTCCACAGATGAGTGACGTCCAGGGATGTTTCCAGCGCACGTCCATTTTTAAATAAGTTTTAAAAATTTCACTGAAAAAGCACGCGAAAAGATTCTACACTGGACTTGTATAATGTTGCAGCTAATGTACAAGCTTTTCTTCGGCGGCGGCGGCGGCGCGACGGACACGTCGCTATGAGCTGGTACGACGTGTGCGCGGCCGGGCGCGGAGCTCTAACCTATTATACGCGGGAACTCACGATCGCTCCAAACAGCTTATGAGCGAGCGAACGTGGCGGTCAGCTTTTATACGGCGGCGCATACATACTTACCTCTCTCTCTCTCTCTGGATCTCGACCCCTCTTCAGCGATGGCTCGTACTTGTGGAGTCGCAGCGTCTTATCAAGGCTATATATATATATATATATATATATATATATATATATATATATATATATGATTGGGAGGGATAGTCATTTTTCAAAAAACATTCGATGAAATTAGATTAAACTTTTTTTTTTATTAAGATTAAAAAGGAACTTTTTTTTTGGTTAAAACAATACAAATAGATTAATATAAAATTTTTAATAAATATATTTATATCGTTTTTCAATACTTATAAAATAGATTTTTTTAATTAGCATTAACATATTTTTTTTACATTTCACAAATATTGTACATTACTAAAAATACAGTGTATACACACATTCACACTAACAATTTTTTAACACTCATACATCCATAACAATTACACACATAGACACACCCATATAAAAATAACAACTATCATTAGAAAAATAATATAAACTATAATCTAAATTACGATAACGACGACGACGACGAGGACGACAAGAACGATAACGCAACCGATTAAGGCAACTCTAACCCTTGTAACTGAACGGTAGTGATAATGTGTGTGTGATATGACGACGTTTACGGCACACAACTCGACAGGTTTTTGTCTCTTTGCGGGTTATCACATCAAGGGCTGTTCTCTGAATCGACGTGAAATTTAGTTTTATCGATTGGTGGTTTTCCTCGGGCAAATCACTTTCAATCATTGCCCGGATCGATTTAAAATTCACTTTTTGCGAATTTTTGTAATTCAGCGACAAACCCTTCACTTTGCACTCGGTTTTTATAATCTTCTCGTGGTTGGCTCTGTTTACGACCTCATAGCCGTAAAACTTCGGACCTCCAGATACAAACGACTTTATATAATCGGTTGACTCTTTCAGCTCGCTCGTCATGTCCCCGAGAAGATTGCCGAGTGGTGGCGCCCATTCACCCGATTCGCCGGTGCTGACAAAAGTCACCGAGTCTGTGTCATAATACAGGACACGTCTTCCCAACCGCTCGAGATAACTATAAAGTTTTAGACGAGCCTGCGCGGTTGTGTACGCCGCGATAATAACGCTTGTTTGTGCCGCAGGTACAACCGCCTCGTCAATGCATGACCAGTTTGCGTACAACACCTGATCATTCACCGGCAATAAACGATGAACTTCTTTGTCATTATCACCGAGAAGCAGCAACAACTCTTCGCGACTATTTATAACGGTTGTCTGCGTTAAATTTGATCTCTGTCCGAATTTTCCCCAAAACGAATTAAGGCAGAGTTTTTTGCGGATTTTTTGCGATTTTCTCGCCATCGAGCCGAATACCCTCAGCCCGTTCATACTCGTCGATGTAACGAGCTTTAGATTCGGGATCTGTGCATTCTGCGGGCCAGCCACTAGCCTCTTGCTTAATACGCAAGAAAGTATTTATGTACTCGACAAAGAGCCCTCCGTTGCGTGTTACGGGGTCGTATTGCGTCATCTCGTAATGCCAGATAATTGAGATTTTCTCAATCTTGTATCCCATCTCAAGGGCCTTCTTAACCTCGTCCACGACCCAGGTACCTGTAAACACGCGGTCAGCTGTGTCCTCGTGAGAGCACGCTGTCTGTGCTATTTCCTCGGCGCAGGTACGGCACAGGGGAAACAACAGCTTGCCGTGCATGCGGACAGGTAGCACAGGGTGGAAGAGGTTACGCGGCGGTAGCACTGTGCACTTGATCATACCATTGACCGTTGTACCCAAAGCGTCAAACAAGCCATTCAACAATCTCTCACACTGTATCCACGTATATCTTTGGGTGGCCCACCGGGAAACGGCCAACCTTCGATATATACGGATACAGTGAGCAGATATCGATGTAGCTGATTTTCTCGTTTGGCGCTACATCGTACACTGTGACAGTGTTACCTGTACGACCACCGTAAAACCCATCGCGTGGGTTCAAAGTCTCGGATTTTAGACGCGGATGGTCACGCAGAAAATCGTTTATTGCAGGGTTTGATAGACGCAACTCCGCAAATTCAAATTCCTACATCGTTTCAAGCTGATAGCCCGCTGAACGAATTTTTGCATCACTTGCAAGGGTGCGCTCATAACGGCTCTCGTAAGTCTCGACATTGGCACGCGATTTTTGTGTGCGATTGTCGGGAAAACAACGAGGGCAGCCATGCCAGTGACACCCGTGAAATTGAAAAACAAAACGATCGTCATTAAGCTGCAAGAAGCCGTCAACGAGTGGGCCTTCCTGTAGCCGGTATTCGCGGCCCCTAGCAGCGTGAACGATCTCGTGACCTAAGCCATTCTCAACCCACAGCAGCCACGCGTTGGCCTGTCTCGAGTGCTGTTCAGCGAGCCTGTACCCACCGTTCGGTATGAGTCCGATCGTTCGAGGCTTGAGAAAGTTACGCCTGAACACTTTAGAGCAGGCCGATGCGATCGTCGCTGCCTCCGTAAAGGGGCAGACATTTCCAGCCTCGAGGAATATTTTGCGAAATTCTTGACACGCACGTCGCAAAATATCAACATCAAGCGAGCAATATTTTTCGATTTCAACGCGAAAATCGAAAATATTCCCCGTGGCTGCCTGCTCCGTGTACCAGTCATAAAACTCCTCGCGCTCTTGTGGACTCATTGTGTCCGGTGAGTAGTACTCGGCTGCAGGTAGCTCACCTTTGTAATTTTGGTGAGCAAGCGTGTTACATAGATGGGGGAAGTAACCTTTGCCCATCTTATCTGCGAAACCAAAGGCTTTTGGAAGAGCACTCACACGCATGTGGAAGTAATTTAGGCTATCGATAAACATTGTGCGTCCTATACACATAGAGATTATCGAGTTACCCGTGAGAATAAGTTTAGGTCGCCCGAGATCGCTACAATTCGCAACTACATGACGCAATATGAATTGTGCGTCGAAGCCTTTAGCATTGTGCGCGATGCAGACGATTTTCCGGAACGACGCTGTGCGACGTACCGCTAGATTAACGAACTCCTCGACGGGTGATGTTCGGAAAACATGTTTCCGCGTACCACACCATTCGCAGGAGTTCGACAAATCTACATTGTCCACACTCTCGAGACACACTTCGCAAAGCTGTTGTGCAACACAAAGCGTTGCAATGTGCTCTCGAGTATCGTCTTCCGGTGATGCGGTGTACGGCGCGTCCTGTCGGGTCTCGAAGTCATAAAATATAAATAGGGTCCGCGGTTTCGAGTCGAGCGGAGTGCTCCGGGGGGCCAATGGCTGCATATAGCAGTGCTCGTTGTGTGCGTGAATACTACGGCACTGCTGACAAAACGATTTATCGCAATCGTGGGGCCCCTTGGTAGTGTCAATTAGTTTCGAGCATTTTTTGCAAAAACGGACTGTCTGACAGACCATTTTACGCTCAGTGTGCAGGCCTACTGCACGATTTTCGCGGGACTTGCGATGATTCGCAAAACACTCGGCGCTGTGGAAAAATCTGTTGCAATCCACGCACTCCCACTCGTCACCGTTGTTGCCGTCCTCGATCGAAGATCTGACCGCACACGGAGGCGACGAGTAGCAGCGCGGGCATCTGCTCGTGCATTTATGCTGCTGCAAATAGCGATATGAAGAATTACACGGAATGCAATAATTTTCCATACCACCTGCAGCAGTGAGGTTCGTTATTGGTGCAAAATGATTGTCCTCGTTAAAATGTGCGATATTGATAACCACTCGCGCCGGTGTATCTTGAAACTTTGCTCGTCCATTGAAAATCGCTTCAGCACCGCTACCCAGAGATGCCCAATCGTACACCATTATGGCAACCTGTGTAGCCATAAAGTGCCTCTGGAACAGCTCGATCTCAGGTAGCCCGCACCCTGCCGCCTCTCCGACAAGCGTGTTTGCCTCATCCCTCTGAAGCTTCGATTTTTTATGACGTATACGTTCATAAAAAACTTTTGCTTCATCGGTGCGCTCGTGCCTGTTACGGGCATTCGCGAGAGCAACCACGAGCGAACGAGGAAAACACAAATTGTTTTTCGTTTTCGTTTTCGGTTTTTCGTTAATTTATCCTCCAAACTACCTGCACCAGTAACCGTATCGACGTACGTCACAGTAAATATCAGTGTATCGTACACCGATCGCGAATTAAAATTAACATTCGGCCTCGCGTGGCCACCGCCGATCTGCCAGTTTTTCTGGTCGCTTACCAGCTGGTGTATTGCTGCCTCCGTTTCGGCGATCCAGGCGTTTACAGATGACCCCGTTGACAGCTGCGAATTAGATGATAGAGATGGAGCCGTCCTATCTCTATCTGTTGCTGCTGCTGCTGCTCCGGGATCCGCTGCTCCGGAACCTGCTGATCCGCTAGTTGAGCCTACGATGTAACCCCCAGATGACTAATTAGTTATTTAGTCTTCGGAAAAGCCCCAATATGATTCCGCAAAGCGAACAGCAATATCATCGTCATCATCGTCATACGAATCAGACCCCTCGTCGAGTTGACCGTAGGAATTGTGCTAGGCTACCCTCATAAGGCGCGAGTAATACGGTAGCATACCTGGCACGAGTTCTACGGTCTCGTCATCGCTGTCCGGCTCGTTGGAGGCCGAGGAAGAATCAACGGATTCTTCAGGGCTGTTTGGAGCGGCTATTAAGGGATTGTCATGGTGGTGCGACAAGACCAAGTTAATTACCAACTGGTCATCCCTGTATGGTGCTCCACCCTGTTGCTGTTGATTATTTCCGCCATCCAGACCAAGCCAGGACGCACACCTACGGTATAACTTCAACATATGTTAAACCGATTTTTATGTGTGCTAACAGTGCATATATATATATATATATTGTTAAAAATATTTATCTGTTTATTACTACACTCGAGAAAATAAACAAAAAATACATATGTTAAATTTAATATGCAAGTGAAATTTGAAAAAAAAAAACACTTTTTTTCACCAAGTCGAATAAAAATAGAATAATATAATAATATCAATTAGGAAATTTAATATAATTTTTTAATTTTATACTACACATATTAAATTTAATATATAAAACAATTAATTAATTAATTAAATTTACGAAAATTTATATTTTTTAACAAATATAATAGAATATATTATATTTGTATTGAATAATACCCATAAGCAGAAAATATTTTTAACAGTAAACATTATATGTATGCGTATATATATATATATATATATATATATATATATATATATATATATATATATATATGTTAAACTAATATTTTTATTATGAAAATGACGACTTACGGTTTTCTCGACTCTCCACCTGCTGCTCCACGCCGTTGAGATCACCCATTACGATCGTAGCGTCATCGGATACTCCTTCGCCGTCGGCTCCTGCGGTGATGCTCGTATTTGCAGGGGTGTCGTCGTCGCGGTCCTCGAGATCCTCCTCGTCCTCATCCTCCTCGTCGTCCTCGTCCTCTTCCTCGTCCTCATCATCCTCGTCATCCTCGTCCTCTTCCTCGTCCTCATCCTCCTCGTCGTCCTCGTCCTCTTCCTCCTCCTCCTCCTCCTCTGCATCGACGATTTCGGGGACACAGTGATCGTCGCCGTCGATCTCCATTGGCATGACCATCTGACATTCGCCGGGTACATTGCCATCTTCCTCACCATGGTCCACGATCGCCATAGAATTCGCGCTTGCCACGGTGTGAATACCTGAGTCAGGTTCACTCTCCTGGGGCTCATCCTCAAGCACCCAGATTCTATCAGGGTGTTCAGGGTCATAATAAAATATATCCTCTAGTAGTCCCTGAGGCTCTGGGTGCTCCTCGATGGGTTCAGGGTCCGGTGATGCCGGACTCTCCGCATCATCGTCCGGGCCAGCGCGAATAACTACGTTTACCTCAATATGAGGTGGGTTCGGAGAGTTAGGGACCATAAACTCCACGTGGTCATCGTCAATACTCTCCACCGGAGGCGTTGGGCTTACGAGGTTGACAACTTCACACTCGAGCTCCTCGTAACTAGGAACCGTGGGAGATGGCTGTGTGACGAGGTCAATGACCTCTACGCCACGCTGCGCTGTCCTCTCCGGAGCAGCATCGGTGTCATCATCATCATTGTCGTCTTCCTCGTCTTCCTCGTCGTGGTCACCGTCGTTACCGCGGACCTCTCCAATGTTTTCGTCCGCCAACACAGAACCCTCTCGCTGTTCGGTCCAATCGGGGAATCCGATGGCGGAAAGCGCGTTTTCATGCGCCGATATTAATCGACGGACAACCGGATAGTGTCCGGCATTTCGCTCCCGCACCACTTCGCGCGCAATTAAAATGGCATGATGTGAGACTTCAAAGGCGTTATGCTCGTGGGTCCGAGCAATAACCCTAAGCGGAAGAAGCCTCAACAGCGATTTTAATTCGCGTAGGGCCTCGCGGAGATCCATTGCTCTCACCGTCGAAGCCCAATGCTGCGTGCAACGACGCGCAATGACCGCACTCCGAATTTTTACAAGGCCGACCATTTTCATGATCGACTTGATCAAATTACGAGCGCGATCGCACTGAGTACCCGTCACACACTGCATTTTTTTTTCAGTTTACTCGTCGCACGGTATTCGAAACCCGTAAGCGAAGTTTTTTTTCAGTCACAGAAAAAACACGTAATACGCGAGCAACGACACACTTTAACTTCGTAAACAATTCGCACAGAACTCACAGTTCACTGTAAATCCAATGAATTCACAACGTGCGGATTTTACGAACACTGAACAGATCACACGCGAAAAAAAACGTTGAAACTACGATTTTCAAACGCAGGGGATGCTGAAGTGTCACGAGTGACTTCTTGAGAGAGAATTAAACAAAGTCTGTGTTTCCAAAGTCTATATAGTTTTAACCACACCCCCTATCGATAGATTTAAGCCAGCAAAAGGGAAAAAGTAGGCTGTATCCATTTCTTCGAGCGTAAACATTGGTCAAAAACGTAAGCCAATGTTTACGCAACCCGTATAGAAAATTTGAAAACCCTCAATAAGCATAAAAACAATGCTGTCTCTTGCAAAGATCGCCAAACAGCCTGGCATCGACCCTCGACCTGGTCATCGATACATTGGGGACACTTTTTCTCTTTTACCACCGCCCGCGTTGCGACCGGAAAACTATCTCTAAGCGGTCATCTCTTATACAGGTAAGAGGTGAGAAAAAAGCATCTCGACACGACAGCAGGTTAGCGACACCATGAACCCTTAAACCGACCACCGTAAACGTCTTCTGTTGTGACAGCTATCTATCACGATTTTTATTACCTTTGATGTTGGAAAATACACGGATCTTACTTTTATTTTTAATCTTTAATCTATGCAACAGCAGGTCTATGACAACCCTGTTTAGGTGCGACAATAAACACTCACTATCTTTTCCATCGGTATACAAGGATTTCTAGAGGGAAAATATATTAACGACTATAAAAATCTTAACAGCTGTCAAGCGTAGACCACCCTGAAATACCTGTTAACAGAAAATCTGGTGATATATGCACACATCCGGTGAATCCCACGATATTGGTGGACACCTGCGCATAACAATGAACCGGTTCCACCCCCACCGTTTAAAAATACGTGTGATATTTTAGGGTGATGCGTGTATATATAAACACCAGTATAATAACAGTAATCGGCAGTCAGGCCCGTGACTTCGGTAAAGACAGTTTCATCTTTGAGTTCAACATGGACCAAGCAATCAACTCTCAAGATCAGCGCAACAGCGATCTACAACCCTCGACCATGTATCGTGTGCTGTCGGACACCGAGAAGAAGCGCCTCGAAGGACCTTTAATTCTTGGTACAACGTACACACTCAACCAGTCTGAGATGAAGAGAGTGAGTATCGGCCTACAACCTCGGGCCGATGGAAGTATACACCCTATCGTAAAACTGCAGAACAATAACACGGCTGGTGGTATTGTTTTCGAGTCGAAGGATTGGATTTTGCTGCAAACACATCTTCCGAATATTTCAAAGTATTTTACCGATGGACAGAAGGTAGTTTGGGGATCGGGCTGGCGCACTACAGACCCGATAAACATCTCCGACTGTGAGATTCTCTTCACGACAAGCTATGGCTCGAAATCTATCGTGTTTGATCGTCGTGTTGAAACAACACCTATTACTGATGAGATGAATGAGAGTCAGCTGGAACCCGAGCCACCAGCGAAGAAGAAGCGTAAAAATTATTCACCAGCGGTTGTGATGCAAAAACCTTCGTTTGAGGGATTACAACATATAATGGTGTGCACCGACGAACGCTTCAGACGACTACAACGACATGCCGCAAATGTACAAAAGTGCGCCGAAGTGCTTTGTGCTGAATTATTGCTGCATATCCCGGCCAACGAGACACCCGGAAAAATCAACGAACAACGCATCAAAGTATTGCTGAAGGATAATTTTAAATCTTTGAGAGATGCAGTGCAACGTCGTATGGATGCTGAATTTGTCGAACTTACGTTTGGCATCGTGTTCCTGGAGCTCACCGCATTGTGCACTGCTTTCATCGCAAACGAGTTGCGTAAAACACTTGCGATGAAGAACCAACCGACTGCAGAATAATGACAAAACTTGTATATATGTGTTTTCTGTGTAGATTTATTTTCGCATTGTACCCGCGAAACTACATATTGTTATGCCGCCCGTTGCGTACGGATGTATTGCGAACGGTTGGCAGTATTTATTTAATTATTTTGGGGATCGTTGTCAATAAAGAGTTGGAACTCACGCGATTAAACAATGAAAAGTATTTATTGAAATCTTAAATGAACAAATTCAGAGTTACAATGTTAATAACAATTATAATTAACACTCTATTTCTTATTGCGAGCCCTCACGTCGGAGATGTCCGACCGTGGTGAGAGTTGTTAAAAGACTGCCTTATGTCACAGTGGCAATTAACGAATATGACTTCGTAATTGCCCAAGAACAGGTGAATTTATAAACAACTCACTTGTTTTAATAACAAATCAATCGCATAAAGTCGCGAAGCGCATTCCACGCGAGGAGTCTTGCGATGCTCCAATTTAAGCGATGTGCAATACTCCCATGCGTGCAACAGATGCAACGCTATCGGAGTTGCGCGACAATGGCATGCGAGTTCGGCATATGGCCGTTGCGCAAACGACCTAATTAATGTCCATAAGACATTACTAAAATGTTGCATTAAGTTACTACTAAATGCAATAAATAAATTAATGTTATTAATTAATTAACATAATGTCATTTAATTAATTAATTAAAAAATAACTTATTTTTCGGGGCGCAACATCCCTCCCCCCTTAAAGAAAAAATCTCGAAGATGATTTTTCCCAAGGCACACTCATCTATACTCGCGTACAATAGCGTTGCACATTCCACTCACAACAACAAGGTGCATTCATACAAGCATACCATACATGTATTTTGAACGAAAAATTATAAAATTAGTATAACCATTGCAATAATTGCATACCTATTGATCTCGCGGAACGAAGTGTACTTGACGCCTTCCTGAACAGAGCCTATGCAACTCCGCGCGCAAGTTCTCACGAGGCGGTGTGGATACCCCTTCACGCAGTGGCTCACGGCGCGGTGCATGTATCTTAGCCCGTAGCCCCTCGCCTTGCGGGGCAAGCGCGTCGACGTTAACGTTGACGACCGGCTGGGCCGGCGTGCCAGGCAAGGCCGTCGACGTCGGTGTCGCGGTACGGGAACGCTTGATAAACCCGTATACTACAATACATATCAACGCCACTAATACTAAAGCGCTCATCGAATAAAGACTAATATTATGATATAACTGCCCATCCGTACTATTTGCCACTACCAAATCCTCCTTGATTTGTTGCACTCGCATTCCGAGGTTTTTCAATTCCGACGGGTTTCGGATTACATTTAACAATTTAAAATTTTCACTCGTATTTTTTACTTGAGTACCCGCAGCTTTGTCCAAATTTGACAAAGTTAAATTAAACGGAGGTAAAAAATTTTCATTTTTGCTTTGAGTAATACGTTGTATAGTACGAATAGTAAAATCCTGGGCAGTTATACGGCATGTTCCCATTAAAATTAAAAGTCCCGAATTCCTTAATGTTTCGTGAATAGCAGGTCGATTATCACATACTATCTTAATCGATTCCTCCCCTGGAGTTACATATATCCATTTGCCTGTTTCCTGCATCGGAATTATCACCGTGTGGGTTAAAGATACCACACGCTTCGGACAGTGTTGACCGTTGCCAGTGTTGATTTTTGCTGACGTTAACACCTCGCAGGGTGCATTGCCCGGCAACGGCCTAGACGGATGCAAAGGCATACAGATATAATTCCTCGAGAAATGTTTACTATTTCTTAATTCTATTTCCGACATTCGAATGTAATTTCGACCTTCCTGGTCAATTACCACAAGATCCTCGAATATATCATAATAATAATATGTATTATTTAATGCGCGAACAGGTACAGGATAAACTTTACTAACACGATACATTTGTGACCCGATTAAAGGAAAATCTAACACTAATACTACCGCATTGCCTTGGCTGTATGCCCTAGCATCGGCTATCTGTAGTAGTACGGCAGCTTCGTTCCGTGTTACCGCTACAGGGAAGCCCGTGCCGGCTGGCAGATGTGGTAGTGCATCGGTGAAATACTGCACAAGCTTACTCGGTGATAGTAATGCGGCGCTCACCTTACCAGTGCTGAGGCCCGCGAGCATCCACACCAACTCCCTTACGTCGGTGAGCAGTGCTTCTACTATCACACTTACAGCCGTGAGACTTTCATCGAGTCTCTGACGCACAATTAATTCATTGAAGTTTATATTCATATTATATCTCACCGAGATCACCTCATATTCCAGCGCACGCTCGTTTGCCTGGATATTGTTCGCAGTGTCGTTAAATATCGCCAAGGCAGATTCGACAACCTGCAACTGATCTTTAATACAATGTTTATATTGATTTTGATTCGCCCGAATTGCAACAATTTCTTCATGAATTCTCGCAGCATCCGCGGCATCCATATTCCCACTAATAGCCTTAATTATGCTACCTAAACCATCTATTAACCCTCTACGAACGCGGCCCGTCTCGGGTTTCACAAGATCATGCACAGTTCTCATATTATCTTCTATTTTTATTAGCATACGCTCCACCGCGTCAGTTAAAGCGACACAGAGATCATCTTTGTGCCCTGCTTCCGTTTCCTTCGTACATGCTGCAATAAGTTTTCGCAAATTATCGTTTGCGTTTTCGACTCGTTTGGTAACAGCCGTCAAGTCCATATTTATTGCCAAACGCCATGTAGCCTTCACCTCGGAAAGACTTCCGACTTCCTCGAAGAAAATTCCGGGGTTATTCACGAACGTTGACACCTGATACCCTCTACCAATGGCAACAGCATGAACGGTGCCTAATATGGCCCAGCAGACCCTGCAAGCAAAACCTCGAATTTAGCGAGCAGTTTTATGGAGTGACTGCTTGTTTAGCTAAATTCCTCCCCTCTTTTCATCATATTTTCACAATAAATAGTACCGCGGTGTGCACGCTAACCATTATCGTTCCCGACTTCGTGAATTCATCACCGACTTCAAGGAAAAATGGCACACTACCGCGACCCTCGCCGACCGGACCCGGAATACGCAAGGCAGATCCTTAACGGCATGTTGGTAAACAACATTTCAAAGTTTTAACCTTAACGTCTCCATTACGTTGACAATAGGAAATATATTAATCCACTTTGTTTTATTTGCTGTTCCAGACTGAATGGCTGGAGAATAGTCGACCGCAGGCGCGCGACTGGGTCCGCCATTTCGTACAACATACCCGAGAGATCCGGCTAAGACGGCGTCAACTTCGGGAGAACAACGACAATCTGTGGGGAGATGGCTACTGGGGCGCATCACCCACGAGTCCCCGCTTCCTGGGTCTATGCCGGCTATTCTGCGAAGGGCCAGCCAACGGTCAGGGCTGCTGCCCTCTTCGACGCCCCGTAACCCATGAATGCATGGAGGCCCTCTGACGAGAGCGACGAAGAATAGCCATCGTCGTGTTTTCCCCCACCCTGCAGCTACCCATCAGCTGCTTGTCATCGAAATAAAGGATGGGATTTTCAAAAACAATTATCCGTGTTCGCGTTTTCCTTAGATTATAGATATCCCCCGCGACATAGATAGCGGATACCTCTTCCTTCCTTTTCTTCATATATATATATTTTTTAACTTAGCTTGTAAGTCGACATTACTTATATAAGTAGAGCAAATGTATGTGTGCAGCGAGCACATACACACGCATACATACACAAGCCTCAATAACAGCTGCTAATAATCCACGAAGTGCTTGAGCCGGTTAACATGAACCGTGCTCGCTTTCCGTCCCCGTTTAATCACAACAGTAACCGGAGATTTTATCTCAGTCACCTCATAAGGCCCCGTCCACTTAGGGGTCAACTTCGACGAACGGCCTCGGCGCGCAGTTTCCTCCCGTAGTAAAACCCGGTCTTTCACCTGGTATTCTCGTTCCTTTGCTGTTTTGTCGAATTGCATTTTCGACTTTAACTTCGCCCACTGTAGATTCTCCCGAGCTACAGTCCATGCAGCACGCAGCCGTTCTCGTAGCTCGCTCGCGTAATTCTCGTGTGTAAATACGACCCGCGGCTCTTGTTTCACGGCCGTGGGCAGCACTGCATCGCGTCCAAATACTAACGCATACGGTGACAACCCCGTAGCTGTGTGTGGCGTAGTATTATATACAAACATCGCGTACGGCAACCATTCGTCCCAATTACCTTGATCCTCATCAATATAATTCTTTCGATACTCAGCTAAAGTTCGATGAGAACGCTCAAGGGCTCCATTACTTTCAGGGTGGTATGCAGTTGTTTGTATTTTCCGTATTCGCAGCAATTTACACACCTCCTTGAAAATAGAGCTCAAAAAATTGGTACCTTGGTCCGAAAGAATTGTTTCCGGTGTACCATATCGGCAAATAACCTCTTCAACCAAAGCTTTTGCTATCGTATTCGCTTCCTGGTTAGGAAGGGAGATAGCCGCACTATATTTCGTAAGTGCATCCTGGAACGTAAGTATATATTTATTTTCAGCTGATGTTTCAGGTAAACGACCCACAACGTCAACCGCAGTCTTCTCGAATGACCTGTGCGGCGTATCCGTAATGACCATTGGAACCCGATCCTTAACCCTTAATTTATTTTTTTGACAGGATTCACATGCAGCGACATAATCCTCAATCTCCTTCCTCATGCCGGGCCATTCGTATTTGGCTTGGATCCTTTGTAATGTACGCTTCACGCCCTGATGTCCTCCTAAAGGAGCATTATGATACTCATAGAGTATCTTCTTTCTCTCTTCTACTTCAGGTAGAATTATATTATCGGAGCGGTCACACTCCTCTTCCATATCGCTTTCTTTCTTCCCCGTTGGCGACAAATATAACGAGTGAGACTCAATCGGTGCGTCTCCGTCGCACTGCAGTGCCGGTGCGCTCTCACTCTTATCGCGTCTCCTCTTTGTGCCGTGCTTCGTAGGCTCCCCACCGCGCGCCGGCTCAGCGGAGCCGCGGCGGCCATGCATAGCCGCACTGGTGCCGTCCTCGTCCGACCCACAGTCACTCTTGCTTCCATCACCATCTCTCGTGTCCTTCTCGCTCCCGACGCCCGATTCGATGCCGTTTTCTCTTTCTACTGCCCGTTTTTTTTCTCTTTCTTGAGCACGGGTAGCCACACAAATACGACTGAGAGCGTCTGCATTGGTATTACGCTTCCCAGCCTTGTATTCCACATCGAATTCATATTCAGATAATTTTATCTTCCAGCGCATCAGTCGCGACCCTGGATCTCTTACCCCGAATAGCCAAGTGAGGGGTTGATGGTCCGTTACCACCTTAAACCGCGTTCCATACACGTAGGGCCGAAATTGTGAAATAGCCCATACGATAGCAAGCAATTCTTTCTCAGTAGTAGTGTAATTCAATTCCGCTTTTGATAAGGTGCGGCTCGCGTAACATATAGGCAAATCCTCACCTATTTTACCCTGCGAGAGTATTGCACCTATCGCCTTATCCGATGCATCAGTCGTAACCACAAACGGCTTCCCAAAGTCCGGGTATTGCAACACTGGTGCGGAAGTAAGGGCTGTTTTCAATTGCTCAAAAGCGGCGTCACGCACAGCAGTCCATTCGAATTTTACGTCTTTTCGTATGAGTTCGATGAGCGGTTTTGCCAACTTAGAAAAACCTTTAATAAATTTCCTGTAATAACCCGCTAGACCGAGAAAAGATTGCACGCCCTTAACGTTTTTAGGGACCGGAAACTCTTTTACAGCGACGAGTTTTTGTGGATCCGCCTGGACTCCATCTTCCGAAATGATGTGACCCAAAAAATGAGTTTCTTTGCGCAAAAATTGCCATTTACTCGGCTGCAAAGAAAGGTTAGCCTCCCTTAACCGTTGGAAAACTTCCCGTAGCCGTTCGTTATGGTCCTTAAGGTTTTTACCATATATCACTATATCATCGAGATACACGTAACATTTTACACCTTGTAACCCGGCCAATACAGCATTCATTAACCTCTGAAAAGTCGGCGGAGCATTTTTCAATCCGAAGGGCATTCGGTTGTACTCAAAGTGCCCTTTTGGAGTTGAAAATGCTGTTTTTTCCTTGTCCTCTTTTGCGATAGGTATCTGGTGAAACCCAGAGGCGAGATCGAGGGTAGAAAAGTACTGCGCCTTTCCCAATTGGTCCAATATTTCCGTAATATTGGGCAAAGGGAATGAGTCTCCGATGGTGACTTCGTTAATTTTGCGAAAGTCCACCACAACTCGCATTCGTTGTACTCCATTGGCATCAGGTTTCTTGGCAACGACTAACAATGGTGCGTTCCACTGACTCTTACTGGGTTGTATAATACCATCCTCCAGCATCTCCTTCATTTGATTATCGATTTCCCTTTTATGCATTTCAGGTAATCGATAAGGGCGCGATTTAATCGGCAGCGCCCCTTCCTTAAGAGGAATGCGATGCTCAACCATATGCGTACACGGAAGTTTGTCTCCTTTTAAATGGAATATATCTTCGTATTCCCGTATCAAATCCAGCAGTGCTTCTCTTTCCTCGCTATTGAGGTGAGCTACCTCGTCTCCTTCTTCAGTCGCTCGAGTCGCTGCGCGCCCCTCTCCCCTGCCACCGTGTTCACCTGCAGGGGGCCGGCCATGCCGTCGCGCTCGACAGCTGCTATCTCGAGCGGCTCAAGTGTCACCTCAGGCCGCTGTACTTCGACCACGTGTTCGGTAGTGTTTACGAGGCTGATTACGCAACTACTACCGCGTGGTGGAGTAATACAAGCGCCGAGTATCATCCCACGTGCGATTTCCTTTCTCGCTACCATACCAAAGAATTTATTATGAGTTTTCGCGTACGTGACGGTTTCACTACGCGGAGGAAGTAGAATTTTACCATTCCCATTTATTAATGGCATTACATGACCGTATAACCTGAACTCCTTTCCCCGGAGTATGTCAGCTTCATAGTGCTTGATAAAATCCATCCCCAATAGTCCATTTACTACCAGGGGTACATCGTCCGGCACAACCTGAAACCAGTGCCTCAGCGTTGCTGTAGGAGTCACTAATTCCAATTCCGCTTGACAAAGTGGAGTAAATTTTTCTCCATTCACTCCTTGCAACTCTATGTCGCTGTCCTCGACCATAGTAGTTGGCTTTAAGCATCCTCTTTTTACGACGCAGCATTGAGCACCCGTATCAGCCTTTAACGTAAGCATCCCTGATATTGCTGTGGGTGACTCAATATCAAAATCACTGGCTGCATCGCACCCTGAGGGCGAAGTGACCTGCCATAATTGCAGCGTCAGCTTCCCTTCAATCTTCTCTAGCGCCCTCGCGCCTTCGTCTCGATCGACGGCAGTGAACGCGCGCATGCTCAGGGACCCGAGCTCGCGCCGGCTCGTATTACTGCCTCGCTTCTCGGTCTCCTCTACTACCGTTGCGTCATCGCCTCGATTGGTAGTAGTGAGTGTACATATACCCACCGTCCCAAGCTCGCGCCTATTCTTATCTCCGCCACTTCTAACGGCATTTGTAGTACCTTGAGTAGGGTTTATGGCAGGATATTGTTTGTTATCCTTTTTCCACTGAGACTGAGGAGGTTTTTGCTGCTGCTCCTCTTCTTTCTTCTTTATCCTTTTGCGGCACTCCTTCCACGAGTGGCCCTTAAATTTGCAAAAAGTGCATACTATGTCGACTGGATGCAAAGTCTTGCTATGGTCGGCCACTGGTAAGCTGACACGACCTGATTTCCGACAGTCCCTGGACATATGACCGGCTTTCCCGCAATTATAGCAGGTTTTCCCAGTCGCATCGTGACCATTTGTGGACCTGCGAACATTATTAGATCCGAAATTCATTTTCGGCTGCACCATGTGGGTTAATTCAATAGCCCCGGTTATTGACTCATGCAACGTAGCGTAATTCCGTGAGCGCACGAGTACTTGCACCTGCCCATGCAATCCTTGCTCGAAATTCGCCTGAGCGCTCCGGCGTGTTATCCTTTCCACTGTCCGGGCCTCAGCGTCCGTCGCGAGCCCTTCACAGAGTTTTTCTATCACTTCCATAGTGATTTTTTCAACCCTCGAGGCGTACACGTTGATATCCTCGCCGGGCCCCTGACGCAGGGAATTGAACTCGATTTGCAGGGCAGCTAATGATTTTCGCTTCCCGTACAACGCATCCAACTCCTCTTTGAGCTGCCCCAGGGTCGTAATCGTCTTATGTTTCAACTCCCTGGAAGCTCGTTCTCCAAGTTTATTGCTGATTACTAATTCTAGCAATAATTCCCGATTATCCGCGCGCACTCGCCTGAATACGGTCTCACACGACCGTATGAAGCAATCCAACTCACTGGAGTTGTTTCCATCGAAGTGCCGTATCATTTTTATCGCTAGCTCGAGATCCAAGACTGGTCCATTTCCCCTATCCTCAGGTTCTGGGGATAATGTTCTACCCAGTACGGCTCTTCCCCGACTTGGAGATCTCAAATTCCGAGCCACTGGCCTGGCCCGGGCCAGTTCCCGATTCAATTCCTCCATTTTTTTCTCGAGCAGCAAGATGTACTCGATTTCATCTCCGCCTGCCTCCTCCAGCGTGCGAGACAGCAATCTTCTGGATTCGGGGGAGCCAAAACGATGCGGGACTCCCCGCACAGCCCCCCTTCGCTGCCAGATCTTCTCGCCTCTCTCTCGGCTTTGGCGGCGAGACCGTGATTCATCCTCCCAGTCGGTATCCTGCGGGACGGTCCCTTGACCCCTATCTCGCGGTATGGCCCCCCGACCACCCCTCTTTTCTCGAGGAGGGGCCAGAGGCCCTTCCGAGGGAGGATTCCCTGGCAATCCTCCCCACAGTTCCGCTATTCCTCTGTCGACCATTTCCTCGGTTACGATACGTGTTGACCCAAGTGGCCCTTCCGCCATGTTGATTGTCCCTTGATTATCCTCAGATTCCCGGAAAGACGTTCCCCTATGCGTGTTTACCCCGAATTGCAGGGCTAACCGTGCGGAAATATTCGCTTGCCTTCCCGCAGGTATTCTCCCGGTTGGAGATAGTTCCCCTAGTGCACGTCTCGTCCTCAAGGTAATATCCCCAATCGCCGCTTCCAAACCCGTAGTAGGGCTTACCGTTTCGCCCAGCAATGTAGATTCTAGCGAGTTACCCCGGCGTAACTGAGGTCCTGCCTTATCCCCCGGCATGAGCCTTCCAAGCGCTCCTAGCACACTGACAACTTAACTACAACGCAATAAGGAGGACTCTATACAACCACAAAATTTTTCCGACGAAACGTACGAAGAATTTTCAATTTTATTTTTATTTCAATTGTGATGGACGGTGGTTGGTGTTAGCCTGGCCTCCCGCCTGTGTCAGATTAACCCCTGCAATCCGCGCAAGTTGCTAGTTAACTTGGTTGCATGTACAGGGTAGGTATTCGATTTTTATTGACGGGAGATCTGGGCTCGCGGGCTCAGTCCCACGAATTTATTTTTTATGTTTACGCGAAGAAAAACAACAGGTAACCAGATTTTATTTGCATGGACGCATTCGCTCAGGTTTCGATTCACTTATATAAACTTAACCGCTACCTACAGAAGGTTGAAGTGCAGCATCTTTCCGCCGGTGATTATCTCTTCGTGAGGTCGCCGGGACGTTGTAGCTTGACACCTGTGGTTGGATTTTGTGGAGGATTTCTTCCCTCCTTCCTTCCTTCCTTCGTAGACGGCCTGGTGAGCTCCCGTCCCGAGATGTGGTCCAGTTGCCGTGGAGAATGTTCCCCCAAATCAACGTCTGCGTGTTGATTTGGCACTCTTTGTACCGACGACTGCGTGTCGGGTTTTTACTTTTTGTTCCACCAAGATTTATGAACTACGTGAGTGTATATTATCCTCACGGTTCCCTTGGCTAAGATTCGTTTACTTTCACTGATCACGTTGACAGATCCCACCGCTGCCACCAAAATGTTATGCCGCCCGTTGCGTACGGATGTATTGCGAACGGTTGGCAGTATTTATTTAATTATTTTGGGGATCGTTGTCAATAAAGAGTTGGAACCAGTGATGCCAGATTCGAGGTAAAAGTACCTCCGCGGTACTTTTTTACCCCTTCCCGAGCGCCTGCGGGACTAAATTCTCCCGCGCGGTACCTGCGACTATTCGCCGTAGCGCGCGTAAGCCACGCCCCTCAGGACCCGTCTCCCGCCCACCTCCCGGGCGCGTGACGTCACGCGCACGTTTATATAATAAGAATTTATTATTAAGAATAAATTATAAATGTTTCTCATTTATTTTTTAATTTATTCTTAATTTATATATGTTTGTGAAAATATATATATATATAAAATATATAAATATAAATGTTTGTAAAATGAACACTTTGGTGACATTTTCTCGAACTTAAATTTTTTTACAGGAATCGAAAGACTTTGCTCTTCTTCAACGTTTCCTATAAGCATTTTAATATAAGTTTGTAATTACACTTAGTACTACATACAGAGTGTGGATTGGTCACTTTCGTGACACAGAGTTTTCCCTTTAATGGGATACTTTGGTGACACCTACAAAACTTGCAGACAATGACTCCAAAGCAAATAAACATTCTAAGTCAGCATGATAAAATTGAAGAGCAACCCTTCAAAAATGATTACGTTTCTGTTTTTACGGAAAAATTTGCCTCAACCAATTTTTCACTGTTAAAACACTAAATAATTACGAATTGGTCACTTTGCTGACAACGATTTTCTGCCGGATAGGATACTTTGGTCACACATCAAACACTCTTAGACGTTGACGCAATAATCAGTAATTATGCCGCTACGTGTGATGAAACCAGTGTAGAAGAACTTAATAAGGATTATTTCAGTGCTACATTGAAAACTGATACATAGATACTCTGAAAAATAAGAAGATAATTATTTATATAAAAAAAGTGTCAATCGAACATTATGATGACTCGAAATTTACTGTACATGGGGCACTTTGATGACGCTATATTTTGTCATTGCGGCGAAACGGGCACATTAAAGACTATTCCGTTGAAAAATATAATGGTTCGGTAACTTTGGTGACACTGTATCTTCAACATTATATATAAGCAGGACGGGAGTCTGGCCCAAGTGTAATAGCGACAACGCTATTGTGTAATAATAGTAATAGCGAAAAAATAAAAGTTTTTCTAATGCCTAAAAATGAGGTAACATCGAATATGAAAAATGTCACTTGAATCAGATTATTATTTTTGGTTTACTGCAAGAGTACGAAGTGGTCATTTCTGTTACACTATTTTGTGCGCATTATTACGTTGGCCAAACTGTTTTAATTTTCGTCGCAGTTTTCGGAAACTTCAGTGTCTACGCAGTTTGCGGTGTGCCGTGTGTTGAAAAAAGTGTAACAAAAGGATATATCGTGACCGAGCAAAGTGAAGGAGGTAAAAAAATGGACGAGGAAGTCTAGAGTTGTCGCCAAAAACAGTAAGTCCTTTATTTATTATTTTATTATATATCTTGTGACGTTTCCATATTCTTACATATAGGTGGCATATCTAGTCGAATACACAAATTTAAAATGTTTTATATAAATAGAATCGAGAGGTAGCTGAGTAAAAAAAATGCACTATAGTGTGAAAAAATTCTAAAGTGTAGTGTCATCAAACTGTACGAATCATCAGAAATGAATTACTTTATATCGTGTACATTGGTAACTGGAACATTTTAGTCATTATAGTACGCGTTATTAGGTAAGTGAATTTAATGAAGTACTAATTTAATTTCAATTGTAAATAAATAAAAATGAAATAATAGTGAGAGCACATCGTATCAATTAATATAACCGTTATATACTCATTTATTGCCGGTGAATTGTGGAATTCGATGATACTTCTTCCATATTTCTTTGCAACATTTCGCATGGAGTTTTGATATTACTATGAACTTTCTGAGATTTAGATCCTATTCATATTCACGATCCCGTAAGGGTAGCGATTTTGTGATATTTTTTTTCAATATATATAAATAGGATATTTACAAGAGTAATTGAATCCAACAATCAAAGAGTTTATCACATCAAAGTATGTTTATAAGCCAATGTGTATACTATCGAAAACTAAGTTGCAAATTTCGTTAGTTAATTCTGTTCATTTTTTGATAACATATTAGACACGAAAATTGCTTTGAACAGATAATTACCGTGAACATCTCGTTACCAAACTGTACGAATCATCAGAAATAAGTTACTACCCGTCCAGTCAGACAGACAAATCGTAGTGTGAAGGCAACATTAATTTCTTTTTTAACTTGGCGTCGAGTCGCTACCGCGACTCTTGATACAATGCGTACTATGGTGACTGAAATACTTTTGTTAACGTGGGGTGCGTATGCGAATAGATGAATATAAAATGTTTTATATGAATAGGATCGACTAGTAGCCAAGTACAAAAAAAACTATATTGTGAAGAAATTCTAAAGAGAAGTGTCTCTAAACTGTACGAATCATCAGAAATAAATAACTATATACCACATATTATGGTACCTGGAACATTTCGGTCTTTATAGTATGGGTTATTGTAAGGCAAGTGAATTTAATGAAGTTCTAATATAATTTCAATTATAAATCGAAAATATTAAATAACAGTGAGAGCACATCGTATTAATTAATATAAGCGTTATTTACTAATTTATTGTCAGCAAATTGTACAATTCCATGACACTTTTTACATATTTCTATGAAACATTTATATGTAGCTTTTCGGTATTTGATATTACTATGATCTTGCTGAGAGTTAGATCCTATTCATATTCCCATTCACGTGAGGGTAGCTATTTAGCGATATTTTTTTCAATATATGTAAATAGGATGTTTACAAGAGTAACTGTACCCAACAATCGAAGAGTTTATCACATCACAGTACGTTTATAAACCAACTTGTATACTATCGAAATCTAAGTGAAAAATTTCGTTAATCAGTTTTGCGATATTTTTTATAACATGCCAGACACGAAAATTGCTTTGAAAATATAACTACCGTGAACATGCCGTTATCAAACTGTACGAAACATTAGATATAAATTACTATACTACGCGTATTATGGTGACTAAACTACTTTTGTTAGCGTGGGACGCGTATGCGAATAGATGAATATAAAATGTTTTATATAAACATGATCGACTGGTTGCCAAGTACAAAAAAAAACTATTTTTTTAAATTTTTTTTATGTTGCATTTCCCCCCGTCTGCAGGCATTCCGCCTATTACAGGATCGGCCCGAGTCAGTAGCCAGTCCCGCCTGGGGGTCTGGTCCGGATCAGTAACCAGGCCCCCATGCGGCCGCATCCGACTTTCCCCTCTACCAGTGATGCCAGATTCGAGGTAAAAGTACCTCCGCGGTACTTTTTTACCCCTTCCCGAGCGCCTGCGGGACTAAATTCTCCCGCGCGGTACATGCGACTATTCGCCGTAGCGCGCGTAAGCCACGCCCCTCACTGACGCGTCAGGACCCGTCTCCCGTCCACCGCCCGGGCGCGTGACGTCACGCGCACGTTTATATAATAAGAATTTATTATTAAGAATAAATTATAAATGTTTCTCATTTATTTTTTAATTTATTCTTAATTTATATATGTTTGTGAAAATATATATATATATATATATATATATATATATTGTGACGAGGCGTTACCACGCGCTCGCAGCAGCGCGCTAGGTCGCTAATGCTCGTACACCGAGACCCCTGGAAAAAGTTACATAGCAACAGAATCGCTTCCCGCCGCCGAGGTCCGAACCGTTGCGAGAACAAAGTATTGCCGTATGGACTATTGATTGCAGGATCTACGAGAGTTAGAGAGAGAGGCTCGAGAGCCTCGGAGGGAGTCGAGGATGGAAGGAGCGCGAGAGAGAGGCAACGAGAAGCCGATCGACGTCGAAGACGATCGATGGCAGGCCGTGACCCCCACCCCGGACGTCCGAAGACCCCCCGAACTACGAAGACCCGCACAAAGCGGAGACGAGAAGAATAGGAGAGAAGAATTTAGTCTCGTTTAGGCAGGCGACGAATTAATTAGTCTAATTTCGACAGTCCGCGCATTGAGAAGTATAATTCCGACAGGCCGCGATTTCAGAAGTATAATTTCGGCAGGCCTCGCGTTGAGTAGTACTCTGAGCAGGAATTGAAAGGGAATAGAAAATTAGTAGTTCGCGGACGTGAGTCTTCGTGGATCGTTCCGAAAAATAAAATACGAACAATTACGTCGAGTGGTTAGCGTGCCCCTGCGGCTACTAGATAAAGGATTTTGTTACGTTCGTTGTTACGCGGTATTGAAAGACTCGGAGATAAAGCGCTCGAGCGATTCTCGCGCATCTCTCGAGACACCGTGTTACCGCGTGTGAAAATCCCGAGTGTCGTAGATCTCGGTTAGGAAAACCGATCGATTCGTGCTCGGGGGATAGCAGCAAGGAGAATTCCGCTAGCAAGGAGATTGAAGGAAACCGACGGACGGACTGCAGGGAAACCAGCGTATAAGGTAGGCGCACGTGGTGCACTATTATACTGTTCTCAGCCGTGCTGCTGGAGGATTGCTCGTTGCCGCGTCCGGTCTTTCGGTAAAATTATTTAATAGTAGATTTCGTGGGATATTAGAGAATAAAGTAGACTCGTGCGATAACGTCGCGTGCGTGAAGAACCGCGGGACTTGTCGGACTCGAGTCAAGGTTGTAATATTTCTTTTGTTGTTTTTTTTTAGTTCTTAATAAATCTCTTGTTACGGTTGTGATAATTAGAAATATTCGTCCGGGTGATTTATTTTGCATGCCTCGAACTGCACCCCTTTTCAGCTAGTCGGCCAGTTTAAGAAAGAAACATCGAACGAGAAGGAAACTCCCTGGCTTTCGGGATAGAATAGAGAGCCTGGCGCCCATCAAGGTCGTATGGAATCAGGTGTTAAGTGCGGGTAAGAATCGAGTGAGAAACCTCGGGCGTCGTTATATTTGGGCGTTGGATCTTGCACGAGTGGCCGAAATACTCGTGGTAAGGGCCCGTCACAATATATATATATTGCTTAAAGCTGTGTCTTAAACAATTAAATCAGTTGAATAATTTGGCGCAATATTGTTCGTTTGCAAAAAAAAAATATATATATATATAAGAAGCATGGGATCGAACTAACGACCTTTCGGTTACAAATCTTCAGCTCTGTCTCTGCGCTGTCACGATTCATATAATATTTTTTAACTTTATACATCTTGTATATCTTGTATATTCAACGATTCCCAAGTGGAAAAATGATATGGAAACTCTATAAAAATTGTATATAGTGTAATATATGAAGCCTATATAGGAAAATGGACATATAAAATTTTTATATGTTGCATACAATATGTCCGCGATTACAGTGCGACTCGACTTACTATGCGAGTCAACCAGGGTCGTAAATCCTGCTACCGAACGCGTACTGTTCGACACCGTGTCTTTCGCGAACTCCCGCACCTCAAATTAATGTGATGAGGGTGGTTAATAATTATAGAATGCAAATAAACAAACTTAACTTTATTCACATCTATATACACTTGAATGAATTTTGTGAAATTTAACACTTAAGTAATCAAAATTAAGAGTTCGCGCAGTACAGACGAAAAACTTATGTTTTGTAAGAAGTTAAATTCACTTTGCTATTTATCAAGAGAAATGCAGAGATCCGCGCTGGTTGGACTCTTGTTGTGCATTCTCTGAGAGTTCGATGATAACTGATTCTTAAAAGTTACAGTAAAACTAAGTAAGAAATGTGGGTGTGTCCGAAAATTCGTGGTTACTAAATTTGCTGCGATTGATTGGTTTAAGAAAAATGCAAGAAGGGACTTTTCCGAGTGGGGGGCAAGAACCATGTTGCACCAGTATGTTTTAGGCAGGCAAAAAAAAAAAAAAGGTCTCGCGAGAGACGCTGACCCTTCAGTAGTGACGCGCTGCAATAAAAAATGTGCAAGGTCCGAGATGACCCGTTGACTCGAGTTTTGCCTTTCGTGACTTCGTCTGACTTCGAAGGATTATTTGTATTACCAGTATTGAAAGAAGAACCCAGCTGTATCGCAGATGCTGGACTGATACTAGTCGCGAAGAAAAAATAAGTAAAATCATAAAATTCCTTTTACTCTGTTGCTGGATTCACGAATACGAATTTTAGCCAACTCAATAAATTGCAGCCTATTGGTTTTTCCAGAACCCTCGAAATTCTACGGACTGTCCTATTATAAAGATCTTGAAGGAGACTGCTCACGATGGTGAACAGATGTTTTATAGCTATGTTAATAATGACGCAGAAAATCTACGCGTTCCGTACGTGACGGAACACAATACATATGAAGATTCTACAAAAATTATGTATAGTGCAATATATTTTCAGTCAAATAAATAAAATAAATTAAAAAATCATTTTATAAAATCTGCAGACTATATATAATTTTCATATAAATTATATACAACTCATAGTAATTCTATATGTCCATTTTCTTATACAGATTATATATATTGCCCTATATATGATTTTCCACTTGGGTTAAACGTTGAACAGTGCTAAAAATTGTTATATTGTTGTATATTGATTTAAGCTGTGACCTAAACTATTGAAACAGTTGAATAATTTGTCGAATATTATTCGTTCGTTCAACTGTTTTAATAGTTTAGGCATAGCAAAAAAAAAAATGCGATTTTTTGCGATTTTCCATTAATTTTTTTGTTTAATTTTTGTATTTAATTATTATAATAGTATTTTATTATTTTTGATAATTCAATTAATTTAAATTGTGTATTTTATTATTATAATAGTTTGTACAAAATTTGGTGCAATAAGTCAACCAATATTTGGTACAAAATTGCGATGCAGCATTAATTTGCGAACAGCTGCACGATTTTATGTGACTAGAGATTGGAATTTTGCCAATTCATTTTTCTAGTCACATAATTCATGATATTTTCCTATAAAGAAATTAATTTTCTAAAAAAACGCGGTGAATCGTCACGCGTGACGTCACTAGCTCAACGGCTTGGTTGTGCGTGAGGTCACTAACTCGGTCGGGCGGGCGCGCGTGACGTCACCGGCCCGGTGGCCCGAGCGCGCGTTGCCACGCCCACCCGCCAGCGAGCGTCGCATGGTGGGGGAAGCTCGGCGAGCGTGCGGTACTTTTTCGAGGGAGCGTCTGGCATCACTGCCCTCTACATCGCATTCGCCATAGCATTTCTGCTATGGGCATAGGAAAACTGCGGAAAACCTATGCATCCGACTTTCCCCTCTATATCGCATTCGCCATAGCATTTCTGCTATGGGCATAGGAAAACTGCGGAAAATCTATGCCGATATAGCCGGTCTCGAGTTCGACTCTCGGCACCGGAGCTACGTCACGTTTCGTCGAGAACGTAAACACGGACTACAGCTGTATACATGTGACCTCCACAGGTAGAAATACCTGTGTGAGTCCCATGTATACATCTGGAGCTTCATCGCGCCCGTATTTATATTTTCGATGAAAATCGACGGCACCGGGAATCGAACCCGCGATCTACCGATGCTCTGGACTAGAGGCCAGTACTCTAACCACTAGACCACCGAACCGGTCTCAAAAAAAAAAAAAAAATAACTATATTGTGAAGAAATTCTAAAGATAAGTGTCTCTAAACTGTACGAATCATCGGAAATAAATGATTATACACCTCATATTACGGTAACTGGAAAATTTCAGTCTTTATAGTAAGGGTTATAAAAAAATTATAAAAATAAAACTAAAAAAATATCTGATCACTCGGTTAATTTTTGGCAACTTTTGGATGTTTTCATATAACACTTCATTTTTATTTACAACTTCATTACAAAGGCGCTTCATTTTTTTTATTTCTCATACACCAAATGTCTACGGAGGTGAAGGTCAAATCGTATTCACGTTGATATTGAATATTGGTTCGGTAACTTTGGTGACACTGTATTTTCAACATTATATATAAGCAGAATGGGACCCTGACCCAGGTGGAATAGCGACAACGGTTGTTTAACAAAAAAAATTTTTTTCTAATTCCTAAAAATGAGGTAACATCGAATATGAAAAATGTCAATTGAATCAGATTATTTTTTTCGGTTTATTGCAAGAGTACGAAGTGGTCATTTTTGTAACACTATTTTGGGTGCATTATTACGTTGGCCAACCTGTTTCAATTTTCGTCGCAGTTTTCGGACACGTCCGTGTCTAAGCAGTTTGCGGTGTGCGGTTCTTGGGAACTGATGGGTGCACCTTACAGGTCACCATGCCTGCGTATGTATTAAAAAGAAGTGAAACAAAAGGATATTTCGTGATTGAACAAAGTGAAGGAGGCAAAAAAAAATGGTCGAGGAAGTCTGGAGTCATCGCCAAAAACAGTAAGTCATTTATTTATTTATTATATATTATGTGACATTTCGTTATGTTTGTTAACGTGGGATGTGTAGTCGAATAAACCAATACAAAATGTTTTATATAAATGGGATTGAGGGAGAGTTAAGTAAAAAAAAATGTACTATAATGTGAAAAAATTCTTAAGCGTTGTGTCATCAAACTCTACGAATCACCAGATATCTTTATATCGCGTACTATGGTAACTGGAACATTTTAGACTTTATAGTATGCGTTATTATAAGGTAAGTGAATTTAATAAAGTTTCAATTTACTTTAAATTGTAAATCGAAAATATGAAATAATAGTGAAAGCACATTGTATAAATTCAAATAACCGTTATGTACTAATTTATTGCTGGTGAATTATACATTTCGATGACTTTTTTCTATATTTCTTTGTGACATTTCTATGTAGCTTTTCAGTATTTGATATTACTATCAACTTGCTGACATTTAGATCCTATTCATATTCACGATTCCGTGAGGATAGCTATTTTGCGATATTTTTTTCAATATACATAAATAGGATATTTACAACAGTAATTGATCCTGACAATCAAACAATTTATCACATGAAAGTATGTTTATAACTTAACGTGTATACTATGGAAATCTAAGTGGCAAATTTCGTTAATTAATTTTGTTCAATTTTTTATAACATATCAGACACGAAAATCGGTTTGAACCGATAATTACCGTGAACATGCCGTTATCAAACAGTACGAATCATCAGAAATAACAGAGAGATAACAATTAATAAAACAAGTTGCTATAAGTGTTATGTACTAATTTATTACTGGTCAATTGAACAATACGGTGCCACTTATTTCATATTTTTTATGTTACATTTCGCATAAAGTTATAATATTACTATGAACTATGCTTACCTTTACATTTTATTCATATTCATAATATCTAACTCGAAAAATCGGGCGACGAATGTTTTGCACAGCAAATTTGATAAACTGGCATATGAAGATATTTCTAAAAAACAACTCAACTAATTTTGTCACCATAATACTCGATATATAGTAAAATTATCTGGTCATTCGGTTAATTTGATAACGAAACTTTTGGATGGTTTCATATAACACTTTATTTTTAATTACAACTCATTTAAACGCGCTTCATTTTTTTTAATTTTTCTCGTACACAAAATCTCTACGGAGGTGAAGATTCTATCGTATTCACGTTGATATTGCATCTCCTCCATACACTTAGTATTGATAGGTTTCTTATGAGGTTTTATTTTATTTCTATTGTGTTTCAGAAAACAAAGCGGTACTCAGAGGAATCTCAGCAAACCTAAGCAACAATTTTCCACGAGTTACATTGGTGCGTTTGAATGAAGTAGATACTTGTCTTAACAAGTACGATGCATCAGACGGGATGGGAGTCGAGGAACTTTTCAGTATTTCACACTCGCTCACTTCAAACGGTGTAACTAGTACGTATATTCGAAATTCATTTAAATTTATCTTGTCAATTTGATAATTAAACTCAATATACTAACTCAATCCTTTGCCCTCCTACGTAACTCATATAATCAATAAAATTATACAATTTCATTTCAAAATTGACTGCGCAATTCTTCTGATCGGTTTTTCAAATAAATTAGGAGTTGCATTTTCTATAAACCCACTTACATATTTAAATACGAAACCGGGATGAAGGAATCAAGCTTAAGATCTCAAAAACTCTCGCTGAGTATATTTGATAGTCTTTTTGCATACAACTTTAAAATCATGATTGTTTCACATTTTTTAAATATATATAAATAGGATATTCATAAGAGTGATTAAACCCAACAATCGAACGAGTTATCACTTTGAACTATGTAGACCAACGTGTGTGCTATCGAAATCTACCTGGCAAATTTCGTTAATTAATTTTGTACTGTTTTTGATAACATACCAGACACGAATATTTGAAAGTCCCGTAATTCAACCGCGAAAGATTTTTTTTCCATTTTTTCTCTTTTTATTATCTTTCTGTGAATTTTTTTAAATTGATGTTTTGACCCTAAAATGAGAATTAATATATAACTGAGAAATATCGTAGTGATTGTATTTTCCATGATATTGCATGTCTCGAGTATTGATTAATATTGCACATTTTCGATTTTGATTTTCGATTTCATCGCTTAAGCTTAGCCTGCGATGCAATAATTAGTAATGCTGATTAAAGAGAAAAACTGTTTTTGTAATATCCACTTCCAGTACTCGAGGATATTCCGAAACCGGAATTTGAAGAAAATCCCTCGTTAAAACTCGATGCTGGCGTTAATGAATGTGATAAATTAGTGACAGCAAACATCGCAGAGCAGTCTTTTCTCACAAATTTACCGGCAACAAATTGCGCTACAGACACGAGTAATTTAATGGAAGCAACCTTGAATACTACTACCGAGAAACTCGATACTGGTGTCGACGAGAGTCTTGAATTAGCGACAAGAGATCCAGATCAGTTAATTCTGGTCGACGCACCGGTATCAAGCCATGCTAAAGGTATGTTTCGTGTCTAGAACACACCGCCAATTAATATGCACTCGGGAACTAAACATTGGAGGAATAATAAAAGACGATAAAGTGGATAAAAAAACGAGAAAATTTATTTATTTTGCTAAGTGAATAAGTATCTAAGTGACTCATCCCTGTGTATAAACAACATATCCCGCTGCTATCACCGTTACGCAGGACTATCGGGGAGGCCCCCAAGACCGGAATTTTCTGTCAAACCGCGCATACGTCTTCATATTTCAATTATATATAGAAAGGAGTAGGTACAAATTTTGAAGTCCGAGAGTTCGGCATGTGACGACATGTAGATATCGGGTGTTATAATTGTATTTTCCATGGTATTGGACATCTTCAAAATGAGCATTATATCTCTTAGGCATTGTCTGTGATGCAAGAATTTGTATTGCTGGTTGAAGAAAAAAATTTATTTGCAATGAATCTTTTCAGTACTTCCCGAGGATAGTTCAAAATTGTCGATGTCACTTGAAAATCACTCGACGAAACTCGATGTCGACGTCAATGAGGGCTATGAATTAGCCACAACAAAAGACGTGGACCAGTCTCATCTCACAAACTCGCCGGAGTCGAATGCTGCTACGGGTACGAGTAATCCAATGAGAGTAATTGTTAGTTGACGTTTAGGAATATGAGATACTACTAAAATCTTTGGTCGGCCGTTTTTCAATTGAATTTTTTAGATTTTTAAATTAGACGAAACCAACTTGCTAATATTGTAGATACTTAGTTAACAATTCGAAGAACAATGAGGGTTGATCGAGTGAATTAAAAAACAAGAAAATTTAGTTATCTCGCTTAAAAATGAATGCCTTCAGCGCAAACTTAGAATAAGCATATAACTGACTAATCTCTATATATAAAAAAATATCTCACTGCCGTCGCCGTTGTGAGGGCAAGCGTGGAAGTCCGCAAGGCTAGTCTTTTTTTGCCGAAGTGTACATTTGCGTGATTATTGTAATGCAATAATCACATGCCTGCGTAAGACACCATGATATTTTAATAATATATTAATAACATACAGAAGGAAGTCAGTTAAAAAATTTTGAGAACGAGGTGATTTAAACATCACTTCCATCACATTTTTTTATGTTACACATGAAGGAAAAAAAAACATTCAAAGTTTGATTTCGATTGTATTTAAGCCCTAAATGCGAATACCGAATCCAGCAGCGACGAAGAATCCAGATCAGAATCTAGCAAAGCAATCTTTGAAGCAGAAGGTAAAATCAGTGATCTATTGTTACTGCATCTGAAATGTTTATCTATATTGATTTCATGAATTAAACTTCTATATAACCTGTACGATTTTCTTTGAATTGTTTAGAGGCTGATAACGCATTTGCATCGGTTTTTGGCAACCCTCCGATATTTGTTGGTATGACTGCGAACAATATTAATATTGAGGCATGACTCCAAACGTATATTCACCTTAGAAAGACAAAGTATACTTGTCTATACAATGCATGCTTTTTTGGGAAACTTTCATATAAAAAATCAATATCTTGTACATTTTGGTCTCAGGTTTCTGAAAGGTAACGATCTAATTGAAATTCATTTTTTATATCGTAGCTACATCTTTACTAACCACTTCCGCTTTGAACCCTTCATACTTCTTGAATAACAATATTATTATAATATATTTAATCGCATATTGCAGGGGCTGAAGAAGTCGTTGAGTATGCGGGAAACTCTCCAGTCAATTTAATTTCTATCGACACAGAAATTGGGAATTCTGGACGCGATATTATTGAAGCCCTTAAGCCCGAAGGTAAAGTAATATGTCAGTCGTATGTTATCCTTATCCGTCTACGACTCTACACTGTTCGTTTTATAATTTCTGTAACGCTATCTGATACATCAACGAAGGGCCCGCAAATACGATACATGTAATGTATGTGCTGTCTTATATGTATTTTTGTATTTGAAAATTATTTTTATTTTTATATTTTAGATAGTTGCACTTTCTCATAAGCTTTGTATTTGAGATGGAATGGAAATTCGCTGCATGACAAAAACCATATATGATTTCCTCATATCTGAAATGTTAACCATGTGTTTAAAAGCTGAATGGTCCTTGTCCGTCTTAATTTAACGATAGCTTAAGCTATCTTTCATTAATTAATGCATTTGTAATTCGTTATATTATTTGTTTAGAGATTAACGATGATGACGACAATTGGTCGACTATAACGGAACTAGACGAAATCATGATGGGGTGTGATCTTGCCAACGCTTCAATAAACCCTGTTCTTCTCAGTTCTGTTGCCCAAGAGATGACTCCGGAAAAAGTTCGAACAGCCTTAGCAGAACCGCCAAGCCGACTGAATGATACTCTTGAAAGTATACCCGGATGCTCTAAAAACGTGACCGACGATAGCTTTATGGATAATCACTCCGGTTTATCACTGCCTGAGATTGAAACCAGTAGACAAACTGATAAAAGTATGTATAGATGCTTAGGTAGAAACTCGAATACGTCGGTTCAATGTCGACCATTGTTTAGTCGTCTTATATCATATCCTGGAGTGCATATCGATTTTAGTGAGATGTAATATCAGTTTTAGTAACATTCAATTATGTAAATAATATAAACTCAATATTCCCGATGATGACAACATATTCTAGGTTACGTTCTATCTGAGGATTCATCTGAGGGTGAAGACGTCGAATCTGAGGAGGAAATCTCTGATCAAACTGATCCCACGAATACTGCATTGGGGCGTCGATCTCTGAACACAACAGACCCTTCGATAGCGCGTGGAGCGATAGAGGAAGATGCCTTAGTCGTAATATCCTCTCGTACACAAAAGAAACTGAACTTCTGTTACTATTGTAAAACTATGCAGACAGTAATCAGCCGCCATCTCGAAACAGTTCATCGTGACGAACCTGAAGTGAAAAAATTCGCTCAGCTAAAAAAAGGTTTTCATACTTTATATTTTAATTCATTTACAGCAGCTGTGGTTATTGGTACAGTAATCCTAATTATGTTAATAAATTCTTGTAAATAGTTTAAAAAACGGTGTGAATTTAAAAAAAAAGATGTACACTTCATTATGTCGTTTTTCAGGTAATGCTGAACGAAGAAAGATAATCGAGACATTAAGGCTGAACGGTAACTACATCTATAACACTAACTCTTCGTACAACAAAGGTGACCTCGTCGTACCAAGACAGCCGAGTGCACGTATGAAACGGACTGCTAAGGACTTCCGACCTTGCCACAATTGTAAAGGTTATTTTTCGAAGACATCCATTCGACGCCACCGTCAACGCTGCATCGGAGAAAGTAGTAAACATCATCGGAGTAACACGATACTCTCTCGAAAAGTCGCAGGAAGATTGCATGAAGCGGCAAATTCGCAACTGAAAAACGTAATTTTTCCTGTGTTCCGTGAAGACGATGTAGTCAGAAATATACGAGTCGACAAACTACTGGTCCTCTTCGGAAACAAATTAGCGTTAAAATATAAACAACAACAACAGCATGAAATGATCCGAGCGCGACTGAGACATCTCGGTCGATTGCTGCGTACCGTCAGAAGTCTAGAGCCAGAAATTGACTGTTTTGCAGCGATATACCGTCCGAAATACTACGATACGGTTGTACGGGCGATTAACATTGAAGCCGGATATGACGAAGAAAAGAATAAGTATGCGACACCGTCTGTAGCTTCATCGATCGGAAACTATCTAAAGAAAGTTGTGAAATTCTATATAATCGAGTGCATCATGGACGAAAACAACGAAGCCAAAGAAAACGCCGAGAGGTTCTTACAGGTTCACGAAGAGGAATTTTGCGCAAAAGTCAACAAAATCGCTGTCGAACTAACGATAGCAAACAATCGAAAGAAAAAAAAGCCGCTTCCTTCAATGGACGATATTCACAAACTACGTACCTATTTGACCCGAAAGTGGGACGAATATTATGGAGAGCTTGTGCAGAAGTACACTTACGAAACCTGGTTGAACCCGCTGCAAGTGACGCTGATTTCAGTACAGTTGTTCACTCGTCGACGTGCAGGAGAAATCGAAAGGGTAAAAATCGAAGACTTGAAAAACTACGAGAAAATCGATGCGACTGCGGATAAAGCACTGTTAGCTTCTCTTTCAAAAGAAGATCAAGTGCGGGCGATAAAATACGTTAGATTCGAGGCCCTCGGTAAGCTCGGTCGTAACGTACCGGTTTTGCTGTCGACGGACATGTTGAAGGGAATCGAACTCATTTTGGATTGCAGACCGAGAGCCAAAGTGCATTCAGGAAATCCGTACGTTTTCGGGATTCCTGGATTCGACAAGAATCGGTACAAGCATCTTAGGGCCTGCAATCTGATGAGGTTTTTCGCTGTAGAATGCGGAGCTGAGCATCCGGAAAGACTACGTGGTACAACTCTTCGAAAACATATGGCCACAAAATGCGCTGAAAGCAATATTGATGAAAACAAAATCTGCGACATAGCAAACTTTATGGGACACGCAGAGAAAGTTCACAGGGATCATTATCGACAACCTGTGGCACAACGTGATTTGTGTGGAATTTCAAGGCTGTTGGAAAATGCGGTCGGCTTGGAATGAGAATCGGATGTCTCAGATGCTGAAATCGAGTCGGTGGAGCCTAAACAAAAGAAGAAGAATAAGTCGAAAAAATTTGCGAAGAAGCAAGAAGGTGGTAACAGCGCCGCAGAAGGCCTGCATGAAGCGAGTTTAACCGAGAGCGAAGTGTCCGATAGTAAGATTCAAACCGGTGAAAATGGATATCCGTCCATAAATTCGAAGAGCAAAAAGAGGAAAAAAGAGACAACGACTGCATAAAAACTACGTAAATGCGCTGGAAAAAAAGGTAGAGTGCCCGACGAGGAAGAAGTAAACGCAGGAGAAGTGATTGACAATCCCAAAGAAAAGTTATCAAAAAATTTAGGTAAACAGAATCGCAAGCGAACGCATCCGGAAACCAACAACAGTGATTCAGATTATAACGATACTAGTAACAACAGCGACAACGAAGATGATAGCGAGGGTGACAGCGAAACGGATGACAGAGAGTTGGCTAAAAAGCATCGTAAAGGTACTTGCTATATGTCGATATTCAATTTCCGTCAAAGTACCCTTTTCCAACTTCAAATTACAGTTTCAGGTGCAAAGTCTGGAAAAACTGCAAAAGTTCGCTGGACTGCAAAAGAGAAGGAAGTGACTGTGAAAGCATTCAAAACCCATATAGCGAAATTAAAACTGCCAGCTGCCGCAGAAATCCGTGCTCATATTGAAAGTCATAAAAAACATCTGAATCGAACTGAAGCACAAGTCCGAACATGGGTCAGCAACCAGATAATGGCAAAGAAGCGCAAGTTGATGTAGATAGCAGGTCTAGATTTAATACGTCTTAACAAAAGATACTGTGATATATCTGGTCCATAACAACGATACTACGTTGCGATACGATACGATATTGTTGAAATTTCTTTAGTGCAAAGCATAAAGGAATTGCATACAAACGAAGTGTACGAACCATAAATATATATATGTTTTGTTAAAGTTTTCACACTTTTACTGCTTACAGTATTTTTAAGTGCCCAAGAGTACGAACTATTTTGTTAAGTTATCTGACGGAGTCGGATTAGATTCAGATCAGAGTTTATCATAATTTAACATAATATAAACATGAGATTTCAGTTTGCAGATTCTTTTTCATTATTAGTCTTACTAATATTTCTATGCCAAGTATTATATATTTTTTTAAGCACGAGCAGTCAAGTTGTTAGACTTATATCTATATAAAATGAATATAAAAAACTGTCTACAAGGTGATATTACATATGGACGATCCATGTGCTACATTATAAGATGTTAAACGAAATATTTTCATGATTTCTCATACAACTGCTTACAGTATTTTGAAGTGAACGAAAGTACAAAATATTTTTTTTAAGTTATCTAACAGAGAGACATTTATTATGGTTAAACATAGTATAAACATGAGCCTTTAGTTTGCAGATTTTTTTTCATTATTAATCTTACTTATCTTTCTACGTCAAGTATTATATTTTTATTCTTAGGATGAGCAGTTAAGTTGTTAGACTTATATCTGTATAAAATACACATGGAAAACTGTTCACAAGGTGATATTATATATGTACAATTCACGTGTTACATATTAAGATATTTGAAGAAGTATTTATATAATCTGTGATAATAAATTGTTAGGTAATGCTGATTGCAAAAATAAATATAAAAAAGTATATTTACTAGGTAATTTTTTTATCCATACCTATGGTTTGACCCTGGCATACGTCCAACTGTACACCTCCCAATTCTACACGGGAGTAGGTCTACACAAAAAGTGTGCACCGAAAGACTGTACACGCTGATAAATGTAGACAGTTTATATTTGCACCGAAAACTGTACACTGCCGAACAGTACACGTCGCCAGGTCTGCACAAGAGTTGCGCACCGAGCAAGTGTACACGCGGTTAACTTGGCACTTAATAACTCTGCACCGAGAACTGTACACCGAGAATTCTACACGACGACAGATCTGCGCAAAACGTATACACCGAACATCTGTACACGTCGGGAGTTTTCCACCAAACAACTTTGCACCGAAAACTGTACACTGGCTAACTGTAAACGGTGTACCCCAAACAGCTGTATACGACGAAATGTCGACACTCAAAACTCAACACCGCGAAATTTCAACACTAAAAACTCGATGCGTTAAAATGTCGACACAAGAAACTCTACACCAAAATGTCTGCACTAAAAAACTCTACACCAAAATATCAGCATTAAAAAACTTTACACCAAAATATCAGCACTAAAAAACTCTACACCAAAACGTCAGCACTTAAAAACTCTGCACCAAAATGTCAACACTCAAAAATTCGACACTGAACAACTGTACACCAGTCGACTTGTATCGAGTAGAGTAACCTTTCGGCGTGGGAGGCACTAAATGACTTCCAATCAATTTTTTATTATCCGGATAAGATGTATTTTATGACTTTTTATGATCGTGCAGTTAAATCTACAGATTCGAATATATCAAATTTTAGGAGATGGATTTTCGATAATGTTTCGTAACTTTTCGCAGAAAGCATTTCGCTAAATACATCTGTACATTTTTATTACAATTTCGATAAGTCTTTTTTAAATATCCGAAATTCTTTAGATTCTTAACATGCTCTCGTACTTTTTAGAAAAATATCCAAAACATCCGTGGCCTTCGTCCATTATTAAATAAAAAAACTATTGAATTTATTTGGACTTACGTTCATTTATCGTTAGAACTTCATAGTATCTTAGATGTTATTCTGTGTTATTTAAACAAAGAACCCAGTTTATTCCTTACACTGGAGTCGACATTGGTTAGCATGCTTCCTCGTATATATCGCTAAAAGTAAATAAAACAAAGATGCAAAATAGAACCTTGCACATTGCGTCTTCATAATTTTTCGCTATTTACAAAGCTGCCTCTATGAGAAAGTACATTAATTAATTTTGGCTTCCCCATAGAAGCAACTTTGTAAAAGGTGAAAATTAAGGAGGAAGCAATGTGCAAGGTTCTACTTTGCATCCTTGTTTTAAATAAATAGATAAACATCTTGTGAATTCGATGTTTCTATTTCCTTATTTCGTTATTAGACTGTTTCCGAAAATAAATGTGATAACTTACATTTTTTAACAGTTAAAAATTCCATAAAATCAAGAGTTTCATACCATTCGTCACGAATAAATAAAAATTATATATATATATATATATATATATGGCTGAATATTGTTTCGTTTACATATAAAATTTGAGTTTGCTATCTCAAGTTTTGCAAATGTTAGAGCGATTATATCAAGTTTAAAAAAAAAAATTTAATTCCATAACATCTGAGGTACCTTACCGGTTTCAGCCGAATTATAAATTTTTATTTCAAGTAACTGGCTATACATTATTCACATAGGGATGCGAATAATGTAAAGGTCGGTTAAAAAAAAAAAAAATAATACGAAAAAAATTCAGTTTCGGGTCGCGAACTAGGTACCTTATGATTGTCAATCGGCAGACTTTCCACTCGACCATCGATCGACTTTCCAATATAACTTTCTATACTGGTTCACGCTTCTCGGTTCTGCTTGCAAGAATACTTTTTTTTTTTTAATTTTCGACATTTCATAAAATAAAAAGTTTCATACCGTCATTAAATTATACATCTATCATGGCTAAATAATATGTTGTTTACATAAAAAATTTAAGAATATAAAAATAATTATAATAACAAAAACAAAATAAGAATAAAAAAGGGCGTTCACGCCCTTTTTTAGAAAAAATTCAGACATTAAATATAAATTTATGTATACGATTTCTCCAAAAATGGAACCACCAAAGATGAGTCCTTTACTTGTGTACTAAATTTCAGCTCGATCGCACACATACGAACATTTTCTATAGACTTTTCTGAACTTTTTAGACCATTCTGAGTGTCCTGATATGAAAATCTCGAAAAAATGTCATGAAAAAAGCTTTCTTTATGAGAAAGCAAAAGAATAATTTGAATGAAAAAATAAGTAATGCGGTTTTTAGAATTTATCTACAAACTGTCTCAACCCTGTTAAATGCTCAAAATAATTACACATTTTATTTCACGTGACAACCATCGTGTTAAATCATTTAAACATTTATAAAAAAAATAGCATGAAATGATATAAGCGGACAAGACAAACTTTTTAAAATAAACATCAACGTTGGAAATCATAAATTTAATTTTCTCTACATTTTTTCGATTTTTTTTAATGGTTAAGATATGTATCGAAAAAATCTGGAAATTAAAAAAATTCTTTAATCAGTCAGACAAACGTTATAACAAATTATTCGCACTTTTGTGTCTTGATTTTGGCTGATAGCATTCAAACGGATTCGAACGACGAAAACTATCGTCTTTCATCCAACGCACTAAACGCATTAAACGCATTAAACGCATTAAACGCACCAATGCATTAAACCCACAAAAGAGCTGTGTGAGTTTGTATTTACTACTACTTTCTATAAACATGTACTATAGTGTAATTTAATCCACTATAAATGTTCACCGAACACAATTCAAATATGTTAAATTGGTATATTTAGTGCAGCGAGCTTTCCAACGCAACTGCGTTTTTTTATTTTGACAACGAGTCGACGATCGTTGCATATGTCAACAGTCTTCATTTCACATTTCAACCGCGACATAGGATTCAAAAAGTTGATCCATATTTCATAAAGTGGTAAAGTGTGTGAACCTCAAGAAAACAGGAATAGTAGCTGATAGAACAACTAAGCTGATTGAACAAGTAAGGTAAGTACACGTTTTATTACGACACTGATTTGCTTGGCAGGAAAGATTCAGCGGTATGAATCGAGACAGCCATTTTTATTACTTAGAAAAAATAAATTGGCTGTCAATTTTGTTCAAATTTCTGGCCCATAAAATGATTTCGTCAGAAAATTTTGTTGTGTTTAACATAATAAAAAAAATGTCGGTAAATTAAAAGATGCCGTTTACGGTAGAACACATTTTTTAAAATTTATTTTGCAGTAATGTCGTTCAAAATTACGTAATTGAATTTAAACAAATATTCATATTATAGGCCATTACACGATGCATATTTTCATTTTTTCAAATTGTAGATAGCGTGAACTACTAGATCGAGATATTGATGTTTTCGTTGAAATAATAAAAATAAAAAAATTAAAATTCTGAATATTTTTATCAAAATCAGATTCTATAATTTCGACGGATAGACCAAATTACAAATTAAAAAAAAATTAACGTTGTACTTTTCAAACATTTATTATTTCAACGAAAACATCAATATCTCAAAAGTGGTTTACGCTATCTACAATATGAAAAAATGAAAATATGCGTCTTTTAATGGACTATAAGATGAACATTTGTTCAAATTCAATTACGTAATTTTTAACGATATCAATGGAAAGATAAACAAAAAAATCTTGTTTTAAGGTAAACGGCATCGTTTATTTTACTGAAAATTTGTATTACATATTATGTTAGACAATATAAAATTTTCTGTCCATATCATTTTCTGGGCCATTCGTGAAAAAAATCAGAATTGATATTGGCACCGTCTTGATTTACTTGAATTTTGTAAGGCAAAAACAATTTTTTAGTCTTGATCCAATTTGATCCAAAGATCCAAACCATTTTTATTATTTAGAAAAAATAAATTGGCTGTTAATTTTGTTCGAATTACTGAACCATAAATTGATTTCGTTAGAAAATTTTGTTTTGTGTAACATAATTTAAAAAATGTCGGTGAACTAAAAGATGCCGTTTACGTTAGAACACAATTGTTTTGTTTATTTTGCAGTAATGTCGTTCAAAATTACGTAATTGAATTTAAACAAATATTCATATTATAGGCCATTACACGACGCATATTTTCATTTTTCCAAATTATAGGTAGCGTTAACCATTTTCTCTATATTAATGTTTTAGTTAAAATAATAAATGATTGAAAAGTACGACCAATAATTTTTTTAAAATTGGTTTTCCGAACGAAAAGTGCGAAAAAATTCTCCATTTTTTCCCAAGAAAATAGTTTTATCAGAATATGTGATATATACTAACAATGATATATTAAAAATATTAATTTTCGATAAATACATACATATTATATATATGTATTATTATTTTTTTTTTATTGTCGGTTTCTTCCGTATGCCTTCTTCAGGCTTTCACGTTTCCCCTCTCCCCTTTTCCCCGTTCCTTCATAGAGACCCCTCTAGAGTGTTGTCCGCAGCCACTATGACCCTCAAGATTTCTGCATCTGCATTTTCGAATCTTCGGACAACGATAACAATTAAACCGTCTGAGACGGAATACCTTCTGCAGTCCTTTATTTTTTTCAATTATCTAAATGCGGATTTAAGATAAAAAATATACGTTTCAATTTAAGGGTGTTTGCGTTAAATTAATGCTTTGGCTTGCTGTAGCTTCCAAGCACTTACTAGTAAGATAAAAATTCGAAAGCAGTTTTTTTGCGTTTTCAATTATCTAGATGCGGATTTTTTGTTTTTTTTTAAGCTTTTTTTTAAAGGCTTTTTTTCCTTAAATGTGTATGTTAGCTCATAAATCCTCGATCACGAATCAATTCACGCATCACGAATCAATTTCTGACGAAGAGTTTTTTTTTTCTAAACATTTATTATACGGATTTAAAAAAAAATTTAATTTTTATATTTTATAATTTTTTTTAAATTTTAATTTTTTAATTTTTTTTTCATTTTTTATAATTTTTATATTTTTTTACTCTTTTATTTTTTACTCTTTTATTTTTTATTATTTTTTTTTTATGCAGAAATTTTCTTCCATTCGAAAAAATCCTTTATTTTCTCGAGTTCAACCAATTTGCGCATGGTCAGTGGTCATATAGCCACTCATCCTAATGCACTACTGTATCGCATTTGCACGACGGCACAGGGAAACTGCAGAAAACCTTGCCGATATAGTCGGCTTTATTTTTACTGAGTTTCTACTCTATGAGAATACATTGAAAACTCAGAAAAACTGCCTCCCGCTCAGCAAACCAGTGCAAGGCTAAACGGACACCCATCCAAGTTATGACCGCAAATAATGCTGCTTAACTCTGGGGACCACCGAAGCCACACACCGACCGCGCGTCCACTGCTGTCGGTTATATATATGTATTATATTATACGTATATATTCTAATATTTTAAGCAACAAAATATTGATGTTCGGTCATCCGAATTTTCGATTATCCGAAGTATAGTCGGTCCCAATTAGTTAGGATAATCGACGCTCTACTGTAATTATTATATGTAGATGCAGAGACTGCCAGGCCAGCGAGCCCGATCCTGGATATACTATCGAGGGGATGAGCCATGGCACCTTGATGGCCGATACAAGGAAACCCCAGAAAAATATTATCGATGTTTACACCGCGCGGCAGGTTGCAGGGCCACATTATGTCAATCCGACCGAGGTGATTTGACTCTTGTGCAACCGCATAACCACCCGCTGGACCCTGAGCACAGGGAAAACAGGCTCTTCAAGCAAGAAATCGAAGTTCTTGCTCGAAACCTCTTACTAACTCCAACCGAAGTTATTCGTGAAGCGTCACGCGCGTATGTAGAGCATATTTTCAATTACATTATCCATTTAGCTGGCAAAAGAAATCCACGGACCTCAATATCATAATTATGATTTGACTGGAAAAAAGTTAATTTTAGGGATGCTGTCAAAGTATCGATACGTTATGGTATCAATATTTTAGTTCTAAAATATCGATACTTTGTATCAATACTCAGCACCTAATCAATATCTTGAATCGATACTCTTACACGAATATCGATACTGAAAAAGAGATTTTTTTATTCAGGAATTTACAATTACTTAAGTGTGGCTGCCCTCACCCTGTGCCCCAGCAGCTAATATAGAAACGAAGTCGGTTTTATAGAGATACGCCGACTGTCGCATGATTGGTTTACGTGTCCTATTTCAAAAAATGATAAAAGAAGTAAATGACGTTACGCTCGAAAAAAATATCTTCGTATTTCCAGTGGAAAACGTGTAAAAAACTCTTAATTGAATCGTTTATTCTGATTTATCCCGATTTAAACGGCACTCATTAAACTGTCATTGGTTTTCAACATTATATGTGTATCGATATTGAATGTATCGATTCTTTCGTGCTCGATATTTTGTAGTATCGATATATTTTTAAACGATTCGATACAATCCAAGTATCGATACTTTTCCGTCGATATGACATCACTAGTTCATTTGTGCTTTTTTTAAATTATTTAGAAACAGAGCGGCAGGCGTTAGGTGCTCGGTAGCGGCAATGGTCAGTTTCATAAAGCGAATCCGTCGGAGGCTTCGACCTGCTCTACCGGGCACACTAGCAGCTCTTGGGGAAGTTTTAGAAGATTATGTTCCCGCTCAAACCATATATCGGGGTACCGTCCACGGTGGTGGTACGTCCGCCATAATTTGAGGCGGGGTTA
>OZ019973.1:7430809-7608309 GCA_963970395.1 Ephialtes manifestator
CACACATCGTTAATATAAATAATTTAGAGTGCTTTGGGTACATCGCATGCTGCCGTTAGATGCAGTAATTAAAAATATTGCGATTGATACCGGAAAGAATGCTGTATTTATTTAGGATGTCGGAGATATGACCTAATAAACGATCTCGAAATCGTAATTTTTTGATTTCGTCTCTCGTCCTTCATTTTTCGCACACTTTCCATAGACGTTAGAGAAGGCACTTAGAGAGGCAACATGAAGGCGGCGGTCAGAACGCAATTAATGTGTGGCAGCCCGTCGGCACGTCTCCTGGTTAAATTAAGCCCTAGAACTGGTGACTGGGGTCTGGAAGAACCCCACGCGATCCGTAAAGTACGTATATTGTGAAAATAAGTCATGATGTCTGGGGTTAATAATAAAATATGATCCAGAAATGTCTTTAAAAAAAAAGTTTATTTTTTTTATTGTGAAACTTTTCGAAACTTCTCATTGGGATTTTAAGGTGATGTGACACATGTTTTGAAACTGCAGGGAAACTGTAATCGGTATAAAAAACTGTAATCAAATCTACTCAGAGCCGATTAATATTTTAGACGAAAGTAAATTAGGTTTTACTCCGTCGTAGATAGACGAAGTGAATATTAATTTGTAGATTTGATTATTACAGTTTTCGATACCCATTGCAGTTTTCGAACATGTGTCACATCACCTTAAGAATATTCACTAGCACTGTCATTCACTCGCGTTAAGGGCATGTGAAACGCCGACTGCGGTAATAAAAATTGTAATTAACGATTTTCATGCATACTTGCATTTGCAGCTAAACGAAACAATTAATTTACTGTGGATATCACCCGCGCAGTGAATGGGTTTCTTCGTTGAGCTGTAAATGCAAATACGCGTAAAAATGGTTCATTACAGTTTTTGATACCGACTGGGCTCGGCGTGAATGTCTCACATGCCCTAAAAAGATACATTATTAGAAAGAAAAAAAGAAAAAACCGTAATTTTGGACACAGGTGGCTCCAATGACTCTACAATGGTACTGAAAATGCCAATTTTTAAGACTGCAAAAATACATTGACATAAATGCGGCCCGTTGCTGGTCCGATTGGGGCTTTTGCATCTGTCGGTAAGACAGGCGCAATCCTCAAGGCGCAAAATCTCATGGCGATTTAAGGACATTTGAAATATCGACTGCGGTAATAAAAACTGTAATGAATGATTTTCATGCATATTTACATTTACAGCTGAACGAAAATATGCGTATAAATGGTTAATTGAGACTGACTGGGCTCGGCGTAGATCTCACATGCGCTGAACTTATTATTAACAAGAAAAAAAGAAGAAACCGTAATTGTGGACACAGGTGGCTCTAATGACTCTATAATGATATTGAAAATGCGAATTTTTAAGTCTGTAAAAATACATTGGCATAAATGCGGCCGTTTACCGGTCCGGGGATGTTTCGCATCTGTTGGTAAAACAGACGCACTCAAGGCGCTATCTCATGGCACACTTAAAGCTGCAATCACAGCGGCACAACTGTCACGGCACGGGTTAGGCATAGCGACGCGATGTTTTAAGAATTGTATGCATTCTTTTCCTTATTGACAAATAAGGACAATTTTAAGAGTTTTGTAATAGTTTTTTTTAATGAGTAGCTGGAAATCTCGACTTTATCCTTTCGCTTCTACAAACATCTTGCAGACTTGTCACGCGACGCCGTTATATCTAGCAACAATTTAGCGTACTCCGATGAAGACAATTTTTAGACGAGTTAGATGACCGACATTTTACGACATTGGTCATTTTACATTTACCTTTTTTCCATTTTACGTCATCTGTGTCAATTACATTGAAAATAGTTCCACATAAGATTAAAAACGAAAACACAATTAATGTTTTAATCCAAAATAATTTCTTTTTTGGATCGTCTGATTACCCCCTTAGTCACCCGCGTGTAGTCGCCACTGACGTGGCGGCAGCGCTTTATGCATCGTGCGAATATCGTGAACAGCCATTCCTAGGACTACGTTATCCAAGTTCGCGTGGTTGACAGTTTTACGTTCTCCGATATACGAAGCTGCGCACGGACGAAACAGGATTTGCTTTTTATTCAAAAGAAAGGTAAGGGTCCGAATAACATAGCCATAACCATATTACTACTTCTTCTGACTACAAAAATTAATTGGTTATTCTTTTCAGGTGCCTAACCTCAACAACGACGACCCTCGCATCGAAATATATTGTAGCTGCTGTGCGCTCACATAACAGGCTGCTGTGCGCCACCAAAATAGGTTGTAGCGTACCTCTAAACAGGCTGCTGTGCGCCAACAAAATAAGTTGCTGTGCGCTTACCAAAAAGGCTGCTGTGCGCCTGTAAAACACTCTATTTTGCATCGATAGGTGCAAGTATCTCTCTATTACAAATAAAAACTATAAAAAAACCATTGTATTTCAGGTTTCTTGTCTTGAACCCTTCATTCGTATTTTATACTTAAACGTGCTCTAACCTTAACAGATCAGTTAAGTTTGTAAAACTGTTATTCTTGTAAGCATAGTGGCAAGCACACTCGATGCTTCATATCATTATTATTTGATTAGGTATCGGGATCTACAGTCAGCTGGTGTAGGAAATATAATTTGTTTATTATTCAGATATAATACCAAAAGGTGACATGGCGCTTGGCCGCGCATTAACATTCGAGGAAATAATTGCCCGCGGGCATTGGCTGGAGGATCGACACATGGATCGATTTGCGGAGTTGCTCAACATAGCTAACCCTGACTTCGTTATGCAAAGCACATGGAACGTACAGTTTCCGCATTGGATTCGAGAAGTATCGCCGAATACAAGACATATTCAGATTTTGTATAGTTGTGAGGATTTTCGCACTAATCGAGAGGGTCATTGGGTCCTGTGCTACTACGATACGCAGAAAATATATATTTTCGACTCGATGAACAAGAACAAATTGCACAGACATCATAAATTGTACATCGAAAGACTTTTTCCTTTCTACCCACTCGAAAAAATAGAGTTTCGACGGGTGCAACAGCAACCTAATGCTAGTGATTGCGGTGTATTTTCTATCGCATTTGCTATATCCATATTGCACGGAAAGAGCCCCGATAACGTGACATACGCAACGGCCGTAATGCGCGGTCATTTGCTAAAAATCTTTGAAAACAACACACTAGAGCACTTTCCAGAGTCTTCTCAATCGATACATCGCGATATGTTTCCTTCTTTGGGGCAATCACATAAACGAATCTCCATGGATAGCAAATTGCATACGCAGATTCAACAGAAATCGGGTTAAAAGAGCACAGAGCACATGCGGAAAGCGAGAAAATGTGGAACTGGAACGGAACCGAAGACTGACTTTAAGATTCCCGTTGTAATTGATGCTGAATCAACGAAAGTGAGTCCTGAAATAACAAAGGAAAAAAGACCTCATGTTAACTCAAAAAATACCGGCGGAATTAGGGGGGAAAAAAATGGGGAATCTATCTCCATATCTACGAGCAAAACGTCAATAATGAGAGAAAAGGATGTGGACTTGAAGCATGAATGTCGAAACATGCAGATAAAATACACTTCAAATACGACTAAAGTACCACAATGCGATCATCTTACAAAAGCCGCATTGGCAACGCTTCAAGGGCATCAATTAATTTCAAATGAAGAGGTTGAGCGTTATTCTTATGCCGGTTCCAAAAAGACCGTCATACTTGAAGACAATAACACATTAGGACCACCTTTAAAAAAGGCGTGTAATGATACTGTTTGCATCCCTCATACATCACTCGCATCGCAGTATGTAATTTCCGGGATTAAACAAGTTACACAGCAGTCCAATGATAAATCATTAGAAGGTAGAGGAAATAAATTAAAATGGATAGCGCGAAAAGATAGAGTAAATAAATCAAGACGCGAAAAATACGCCGCGGTAGATTCAAAGAAACAAGTCGGAAAGTGTGTCTCTACCGTAACCATGGTGGATGAACAGGTTGCTATGAAAGACAGAAAAAATAAAGCAAGACGCGAAAAATATGCTGCATCGAAGGCAACAAGTGCTTATAAAGATAGATTAGAGAAAGACCGAAATTTAAAGCGCAAATTGTATGTTTCAGACATTGAAAATAGCCGCTATAAAAAACGAGCTCGATATGCTGCAAAAAAAATCGAGAATACCCGATGTGCTCAAATCTGTGCGGTAGCTCAATCGAAGTTTACTGCAGTTAAGGAAATATCAAATAAATATAAACAATTCAGAAAGAGATTTGATATAAAAAAACTGTCATTATCGATGGAAGATTACGTGACCAATGTAACTGCAGCTATTGGCGGGGCACCAACTGAAAGTCGTATGGAAGCGGAGCGGATTATTAAATGGTGTTTCCATGTCAGAGAAAAGTATGTATTCGATATAAAGAGAAAATTGAAAGCTATCAAAGAGAAGGCTGAATTTTCTTTGATACAACTATCTGAATGTATGGACGCTACGATAGATGACAAGATTTCTGTTTTATGCGGACCTGTAAAAATGCATACCGCTTCATCGGAGGCTTACTTTGCAGAAACCGTATATGAACAACCTTTGTATTTTTCAGAAGCTATTGCTATGAATAAGATGGGTCAAGCAGCGAATATTTTGCCAATAAATGAGGGGAAAAAAAGTTGTATTTCCTGGACATGTTCTTCTTTATGTAAATCGATAGACGATGAAATTATAAATACTTATGTCCTCTTTCTTGAGAAGCTCTGCGAGTGCTCCTTGCATAATATTCGAAAGCAGTTTCTGAAGATCCATGAATGTACGTCTTCGTAGTGATAAATTAGGACATCGTCATGGATGTTACATCCTCCCGACGATTTGTAAGTCCCTATTTGTAGCTGTTGAGTTTTTGTCGCCGCACTTTCCAAAAGTAAGGATGATGAAGAGACTATTTTATAAAGTGCAATCAATTTTGCAAAAGTTGAATGTTTTGGACGATGCTTTGGAAACGACAAATATCAAAATATTACGTAACATCGCATGGCAAGCTCAGCAAAATTCAAAAACGATTGATTCTTGCAAAGAAATCGATCTAAATGAGGACTCCATAATAGACACACACCATGCAGCATTTAAGTTGCTGACCAAATCTTCGATGGATACACCTCGATGGGTTTGCATATGATGTGAAAAGCTTTGCTATGAAAGAGAAATTGCAATAGTTGACAATTTTCAAATTCTAATAATATCTCCATTTTGGAAGGATTTGGTGAAACATATCAGGGACAAAGGTATAGGTGACGTTGACTACATTTGCCACTATTGTCTCAGAAAGTTTCGATCCAATAAACTCCCACCGACTTGTATTTAAAATAATCTTAACGCTGGGAAAGTACCGGAAGTCATATCGAACCTGAATAATTATGAAAAACTATTAAGACAAAGAGCCAAAACATTTCAAGTAGTTCAAAGTATGGGTACAATAGCAAAGAAAAATATGCCGCATAGAGACATGAATAAGAAAGTCGTTGGAAGGGCATTTCATTTGCCGTTGCCTATTCAGGAAACGCTAAAAAAGATTTGTCCTACGACAGCCCCAATTAATACCGACCATGAATTGAACATACTTGTACGAGGAATACCGACCAAATCTAAAATTGTATGGGAAAACTTGGTGAATAGAAAAAAAGTATTTGAAGCCCTTCTGTGGCTGAAAGATAATAATCCATTGTACTCTGAAATCATATTACCACAATTTGCCCGCTTATTGTTGGATGAAACGTTTCCAAATGCTGAGTTTCACCTACCCGAGAATCCAAATGGTGAAAAAAATCAGTGTGATCATCAAATTTCGAATTTAATCATTCAACATGACCATGGCTATGCGATAAATACTATTGTTAAAGAGGATAATTCAATTGTTCAACATGACCATGACTATGCTATAAAGAATATTGGTATAGAGGATAATTTAATTGTTCAACATGACCATGACTATGCCATAAAGACTGCTGGTATAGAGGACAATTCAATCATTCAAGATAACCATGATCATGCGATAAAGGCTATTGGTGTAAAGAATAATGCAATTATTCAACATGACAATGACTGTGCGATGATTGGTAAGGAGGACATTAAGGGAAACGCATTTCTAACTCAGAGGTCTCAGTCGGATGAGTATTATGAACAATTTACTATTCACCCAATGTATTCGGATAAAGAAAATAAAACTGCCACAGAGCTTTATCAAATGTTGAAGGTTCAAGATCTCGCGTTAGCGAATCATTACAAGTTGCTAGATCTGAAATGTTTTCCAGATTTGTATCCATATGGTATTAATGGCCAACATGAAGAGAGATCATTTTTACTTACGGATTATGAATATTTTAGATCCAAATTCAAATCGAAACATGCGCGATTCAGGTTAAATATTCAATATTTATTCTACGCGTGAAATGACAATAATATTCGCCAATTAAATCAAGGCATATTTCATAAGATGAATGTAACTGATGCCAAATGGCATTATACTGCTGGTAGTTACTTAGAACAATTAGCCAAGGGAGAGCTGGAAGGAGATTTGAATACTATATTTGGGAGACTACGAAACACAGAGCAATTTTGGCGCAAGCCTAGGTCTGATTTGAACTGCATGATTCAACATTATGGACCCGCCACATGGTTTCTAACTTTAAGCCCTAGCGAATATCTGTGGGAAGATTTAATTAAATATCTCCGTGAAGTGAATCCGCCTATGGTACGCATGTCTGCAAATTCATTGATTGCCGCCGATCCAGTATCCGTTTCCAGATTTATGGATAATAAATTTCAAGCAATGATGAAATTCATAAGATCAGAATCCAACCCTATTGGTGAAGTAATACATTACTTTTGGAGGCGTGAGTATCAGACAAGGGGTACTCAACATTTCCATTTGTTAATTTGGGTCAAAGACGCACCCATTCTTGGTGTATCTTCGAACGAAGAAGTTGCAAACTTCATATCAAAGTATGTTACCTGCAGAATACCAAACAAAAACGTTTCTCCTATTTTGCACCGTCGTGTTACGACTCACCAACGTCACAATCACAATAGCTATTGTATGCGTACGAAGAAGTCAAAAAATAACACTACCCGTGCCTGCCGGTTTGGCTTTCCTCGCCCGATGACCGGTCAATTTATTATGAGAGACGTAGCAACGTCGGTGGCTGGTAGGAGGAAATTGAAATCGAAAAGCAGACTATATGATCTTCCAAGATCAGAAAATGAAATATTTATTAACGACTACAACCCTCCAGTACTCAGCGCTTGGGAAGGCAATATGGATATTCAATTTATTGGAGAGATATCTGCATTGCTGTCTTGGTATTGCACGAAATATATTTCAAAAAAAGAAAAAAGCTACACCGCCGAAATATTTCAACAGATAAATTCTACCAAGTCATTGAGAAGCTATCTTTGGAATGTCGGTTTACGCATGTTGTGCAATAGAGAATGTGGTGCCCCCGAAGCAGCAGATACGCTATTAGGATTTTCCTTATATGGAACTGATGCGTCCACCACTATAAGATGGATAGATGTAAATATTATTAGAAGTAGGAAATTGAAACCTCATAAAGAAATTATTGCCATGGATGCAGAGTCAACGGATATTTTCTGCCGTAGCTTGGTAGACTACTACTATCCAACGAGACCTACGAAAATAGACGGTATTAATCTATACGATTTTGCTAAATGGTACGACATAATTTCTGACAAGCCAAAGCGCGATGTTGAATATTATACATTAAGTGACGGCAAGTTTTTAAGAAAACGTAAAAGTGGTTATTTGATTAATCATTACAAAATTGATGCCAATACGCAACCTGAGAAATACTTCTTCGCATTGTTATTGCTTTTCCAACCATGGAGAGATGTAGATGAGCTTAAAAATGGATGCGCAACTTATACAGAATCATTTCTGTCAGCAGAATCACAGCTCACAGAAGCTTTACAATATCATGACCGATTGACCGAAATAAAGGAAAATTTAAACCGAGCAAAAGAACTCGTTAAACAACAAATGGCCGAAATATCTGAAGGGAAAAATGACGATGGATGTGACGCTAATGGAGTACCCTTAGGTTGCAACCCTATTGAAGCAGATGATGCTATGAAAGAGTTCGTTGATATTGGGGAAAAGCATGATGAGGCAGCCAATGTAACGCAAATGATTATGGAATTAAATGTAGATCAAAAGCGTATATTTGATAAGATTACAAAAACTATAAATTCCGAAAAAGAAATATTAAGGTTGTATGTTAGTGGAGAAGGTGGTACTGGTAAAAGTTTCCTAATTAGTACGATTAGATGTTGGATCAAACAAAAGATTGGCCAAGATACGGCAGTAACAGCACCAACTGGTATAGCGGCGTTCAATATTAATGGTTTAACAGTGCATAGATTATTTGAATTGCCTGTCGAACATGGCCAGACACCCAAATACCGAGAGCTGTCTGACGCAGTTTTAAAAACACTCCGTGATCAATTAAAGAATGTTTCTCTTATTATAATAGACGAAGTGTCGATGATATCCAACATCACTCTGTTGTATATACATCTTCGGCTTACAGAAATTTTCAATACATCCAATGTCGACGATGGTTGGTTTGGTAAAAAACATGTTTTGCTATTTGGAGATCTTCTTCAGTTACCGCCAGTGCGCGAAGAACCTGCCTTTATCAAAGTTTCCACGTCCAGGGCTGAAAAGTTATTGGATTCATTAGGAACTGCTGATATTTGGGAAAGCTTATTTAGTTATGATGAACTGACAATAAATATGCGTCAAAAGAATGATACGTTTTATAAAGAAATGTTATCTAGAATTCGTTTGGGAATTGTAACAGCCGCGGACTTGAATGTTCTAAATAAAAGAAAAATGAATTTTTCTTCGATTGAGTTCGATTATAGAACACGAGAATTATGTGACTATATTAACAAATTACCGTGTGACACCGTTTGTTTACTGCCTACGCGTCACTTGTGTGATGTTCTAAATGAAAGTATGATAAACCGGATATCTTCAGATGAGATCAAATTAATTGCTCATGACTTCATAGCATGTGCTCCATTCAATAAAAAGAAAGCTTCAAAGATCTTAGCTCGCGATGATGAAGACAGTTCTTGTACTGCTGGTCTTGCAAGAATTATAACTATTAAAATCGGAGCAAAAATCATGCTTAGGCGAAACATTGACGTTACATTAGGACTTGTTAACGGTACAATCGGTAAGGTAGTTTCTGTTTCACAAGCTCTTGATAAAGATGATGTAGATAAGATAAAAATAGTTCTAACGACGGGATTAGAATATGAAATAGAACGTGCCAGTGTAAAATTTCAAATAATGGATGGAGCTTATGTTATTCGTAAACAATTTCCTATATGTCTAAGTTATGGCATTACGATTCATAAGAGCCAAGGATTAAGTTTAAACAGTGTTGTAATAGATGCCGGAAATGCTATATTCAGTTGTGGACAAATTTACGTAGCTCTTTCTCGCGTCACTTCTCTAGAAGGCTTACACTTAATTAATTATGATCCTCACTCTGTAAAAGCGAGTGAATTAGCCGTAATAGAATATAATCGCTTGAGGCAGCTCTATCGCCCAGATCTTGCACAAATCAAATTGTCTCACCAACGTGGACCAAAGGTACCAGATTCTATTTGGACAATACCTAAGCAAATAGCAGAATGTCAGCAACTACGAAATGAATCCAATGGAGGTGTGAATGTTTGGCCAGTTCATGGACTGCCAAATACAGATGGTGTGTCCTGTTATGCCAACGCCACCGTACAGTGCATGTTTAATTGTCATGCTATCAGAAATGAACTTTTAAAAACTGGGAATGAAAATGCATTAGTGGTTTTTCTTCGTGCATATATAGCACGACATAAAGACTTAGATTCCTTTTCCGTAAGACAGTTTACAGGTGCTGCGTTTATTGAAAACAGACAACAAAATGCATCAGAATTTTTCATTGCTCTATGCGGAGAATCTAATGACGTTAAAACTGTACTTGAACACAAATTAACCATGAAAGTTGTATGCCAAGTGTGTCAATACTCAACAACCATTGAAAATCAACCGAATAATATACTGCTATTGACGATACCGCAGACAAAAAAAGTTCTAACTTTGCAACAGATTATAGATTATAGTTTGTCGTTGTGGAACCCCATGAAAGGGCAATGCGATCACTGTGGTGCTGTAAACAGAATTGTGAAGACTGTCATATCTGCTGTTAAACAAGTATTAATTGCACAGCTTGTGTTGACATCATTAAACACAGATACTTTACAAATTTCGAAAATGCATTGTGATATCAAAGCAGTCCCTGCTACCACTGTTACGGTTTGCAACAAAAAATATAAAGTAAAGAGTGCCTTATTTCATCATGGTCCAGACTTTTACACAGGTCATTACACAAGTATGTTGAGATCTGATAAGACTGCTTGGACTCTTGCAGATGATACGAAAATCGAGAAAAAAAGTTGGCCGAGAAATGCTAAAGATTGTTTTATGCTTTTTTTGGAGGAGATTAAAAAATAAGGTAGTAGTTAGATGATACAAGTGAACCAAGTGTTATATTTTACATATATTTGAAAAATTCAATGATTGAATTATGTTGACAACTCCGCCATTGCCGGTCCCAAGCCCGGATGAAAAAGGAGGAGGGTTTAGTTGTTATGAGTAGCGTTATCAATACCGCAAGAGCTTTTGCGGTGTTGCGCTCTTATATGGCTTTTAGCTTTAAAAGAATAACGGGCGCTGCGGCGTCCGTCGTCTAATACCAAATTTGACACCAATCTAAACTTGTTTAGAACGGACTGACTTATTAACCAATCACAGCACGTATAAAGCGATGATATTGATTTTCCGTTAAGCATAAAATCCTTAAAGGAGGATTCTGCCAGTGGTGGGAGGATTTCTTTCGTTGTAAAGATCAGAAAAACGAGTTTAAAATAACACTTTTTTTATTATTTATATTAAACTAGGAACGATGACGCGCGGCCGCACACGTGAACGGAGAATAGCCAGCGTAGGAAGTTAGCTCGCGTTTTTTCCGAAATAAAAATTCGATTTCGTAAAGTTTGAAAGCGCTATCCGATACGAAATTTCCCGCTGATTCCGAAAAGTACCGTTGTTTGCCTAAAAAATAGAAAACTCGACGAGAAAATGGCTTAAATTGATTGATTTCTATCACGAATGGCCAATTTTCAGGATATTAAACAATGAACTGCAGGTTTCCCAACGACCAATCAGAGACCGAATAAATCGACAACAAAGGTTACTCATGAACTTTTTATTTTTAAAACAAAGAACGTTTTATAACAAAAACATTTCAGCGACGCCTCGGGTTCGCTAACTGGCGCAGAAAATTTATAAGGCGCCGTTGCTCCCTAGCCTCTCGCCGACGGGCTTGGCGCCCTGCCCGCTTCCATCGAGCAGGCCGCCCTGCGTGCTGCCCTGAAAACAGAAAAACATTTTAACATTATTATTATAAATATTTTCTAGCGATTGCGCATTAAGAGACGCGGCAGCGTCTCGAGAAATGTACATTAACACTACTTTACCGACCGAGCCGAGGCGCTCCAAGATACAAATATTTTTACCTTCACGATTAGTGGTCACTGGCCGCTCCACAACCCTGTCCGCGGGAAGCTGATACTCGCCTTCATCATCGGCCAGCACCTCCGCAGGAGTCTCAGCTTGCTGCTCGTCTGAAAAAATGATGACTTTATATACCTATCGAAATACCGTGGCAAATTGTACTAAACAAATAAATATGTCGTCGTAAAAACGGGTTCCGTAACACAGTTAAAAAATACTTACTGATGTTCAGGTCCTGGTCCATATCGTCGAGATTCTGGAACAAGAAAATTGAATTAGTTAACTTACGTAATTTATGAAGAGAATTCGAGCTTATAAACACTTACGAAACACCCGTTTGCCATGACGTCTGCGCGAGATTAAATTACTTCCAACAATGGCCGCAAAGGAACGGAAATGCAGGAGTCTAGCAGAAGAGCGGGAGATGCTAACTCAGGGCCGCCTCAAGCCATATGCAGTGGGGGCCCTTGGGCCCCCCACTGAATGTCAACTGTCGGGGGACACTGCTTGAGCCGGCCCTGAGGTAGCATCTCCCGCTCTTCTGCTAGACTCTTGCATTTCCGTTTCGTTGTGGCCATTGCTGTTTGAAGTGCGCCTGGACGGACGTCATGTTAAACGACAGTTTGGTAAGTGATTTATAAGCTTAAATCTCTTGATAAATTACGTGAATCAACTGATTTAATTTCTTGTTCCAGGATCTCGACGACATGGATCTTGAGTTGGACAACGGTAAGTATTCCCGAACTGTGTCGCGGGACACGTTTCCGGACATGTTTGTTTGTTGTAGTAAAAAAAAAGTAATGGTTGTATAACCAATGCTTTTTTTTTAGATGAGCAGCGACAGGTCAACACCGGGGCTGGCCAGCCTCCAGCCGGACCTTTTTGGCCTCCGTTAGCTAACGGGCAGCAGGTGGAGACCAAAATATCTTCGCTTAATGGTGCCGGCAATGACGGCAATCGCGGTAATGGTGCTGTCGTCCCGGCCGGGGTTTCGACCGGCTACGCCGCGGTCGTGCCGCAACAATCCAACATCAGGGCTGTCCAGCCACCTCCCGCCAGTCAGCACGAGAGTGGCAGCCACGGTGTCGGCGTCCAGGCCGGGGTTTTGAGCGGCCACGGCGCGGTCGCGCCGCCACGATCCGACGGCAACGCAGCTGGCCTGCCAGCTCCCGCCGACAGCAGCGGCCGTGGTATCGGTGTGCAGACCAGGATCCTGCGGGGCCACGGTGTGGCCCAGGGCCGGCCGGTCGTGGCACATGGCCGTGCCGCCCGTACCGCGCCGTATCCGAACAGGTCGGAATATCAAGGTAATTACGATATTCGTGCAATATAGTTAAGGGGATACCCTTCTGCCAAATCCAGTAACATTATTGCTCAGGTGATCGCGACGAACAGGGGGGTATCCCCTTAAGGCGATGTGAAGTACCGACGCTCACCTCAAAAGTTCGGATACGCTGTTTTTTGCGGTGAAAATTGAAATGCTGGGGGTAATCGATCTGTAATTTTTTTTCGAAAATCAAAATTGTAATTAATTAATTCACGAGATTTACGTTATTGTCGTCTGTATTTCAAATTTCACTTCGATCTGTTCATAATTCGCGCGTTTTTATACTTACTCTTGATATAAATATCCAAAATGGTCCAGTTAACGGCATTTTGCTAACTCGCCAAGTACTGAGGTCAAATTTATTTTTGTAATCAACTTTTCATTTATTTGCTATTTTTTTTATTATTTCTTCTTATGAAGAAGAATATTGTAATATGCTACACGTGTACTTATCAATATATGCTACAGATGTTTTTGTTTAACTTTAAAACTGATTGTACGTGTAAACTGTATACTGTTCCAAACTTTTACCCACTGTACTTTTTAGGATAAACAATAATACTGTTCGAGTATTTTTTCACATGTAATTGGCTGTACATGCTGCAGATGTTTTCCGTTTATTTCAAAACTTTTTTCACAGTATTCACAGTAGACAGTAAATATTGGACTAGTCTTTTTACCCGCAGTGATTTTTTTAGATGGACAGTATTTTTTGGGGTAAACAGTAATGTCACTGAAGATTTTTTTTTTGACAGATTTTTTTTGGGATATTGATTTTTTTTTTGGGATTGATCACGTTAATGTACATGTCTCAAATTTTTACCCGAAAGGGTTTTTTTGGGGTATTACTTACGAGAATCATTTGCTGGAAACTGCGGTGGATCTATGTTCTCGGCTGCACCCTCGAAGAACGTAGTTGCATCAGAGTCGATGGACGAAGCCGGTGGGATCGCCTCACCCATATCGACTTCCTCGTTGCGATTCCGACTCCGGTCATCCTCCTCCTCCGCCGTCTGCCCTTCAGCCTCCTCGTCCTCACCGTCCTCGTCGTCATCGTCATCCTCGCCGCTGTCGTCGCCAACGCTGCCGTTGACGATGTCATCGACATCCTTGCCGTTGACGTCGCCGTCGTCGTCGTCTTCTTCTTCTTCTTCTTCTTCTTCTTCTTCTTCTTCTTCTTCCTCGTCGTCGTCGTCGTCGTCGTCATCGTCTTCTTCTTCTTCTTCTTCTTCTTCTTCTTCTTCTTCTTCCTCTTCTCCTTCTTCCTCTTCTTCTTCTTCTTCTTCCTCGTCGTTGTCGTCTTCGTCGTCGGCCTCGCCCTCTGGATCCCCATCGTCCTCTCGAACCCCATCGTCCGCGAATTCACGCGCTGGTTGATCCCGGACGGGTGGCTCCCGCAAGTCCACTATTACGTGGTACCCGTCCGCAATCTCATCCACGGGTTCGGGCACCGCCAGGGGTTCGACGACCATCCCCTCAGGTTCAGGATCCGGGGAGGCTGGAGGCGCGATCTCCATGACCAACGGGTTCAGGCCGAGCACAGCCTCATGGTCGTTCATATCTGAACCCATACCCGAATCCTCGTCCATGGCCATAAGCCACGGATCTTCAATATTGACACCGTTGTTGTCACCGTTGTCGTCATCGTCAAAAAAAATGACGTTCTCCGCAGCAACGTCATCCTCATCGGCCTCACTCTCGCTCGAAGAGTCAGCCAGACGCGCACCACATTGAGCGTTCTCGTAGCGCTCCATGAGGCCCCGGACCGCAACGAGGTGCTCACCATTGCGCTCGGCCACGACTTCACACGCAATTAAAATTGCGTAATTGGAGTCATCGAAGGCACTATGGTCGTACGCACGACCAATGACACGTAACGTTAAACGTCTCAGGATAGCTCTGAACTCGCGTTGAGCTTCCTGAAGGTTTAACGTACGCAACCGCGATGCCCATTGCAACGTGCACCGTCGCGCAATAACACCACTTCGAAACCGTACTAAACTGACGGTTTTTCGAATAACCTTAATGAGGTCACGGGCTCTTTCACACTGCATTTTTTTTTCTTTTCGCACACACAACACTAACAAAATGTGTACAATAAAAATTTGTACAATTTCACTACACTTTAAACGAGCACAGGATACACAGAATTTCCACGGTAAGGCGTCGAACACTGTTTTTCGAGAAACTCGTCGAAGTGTCGCGAATGACTTCTTGACAAAGAATTAAAACAAATTCGAGTTTCCGAAAGACTATATAGCCTTAAACACACCCCCACTACAGTTTTTCCAAAGCAAAGAAAAATCTCAAGGGTTGTCGGTGCAATGTTTGGCAGTGAAACCCAAAATTTGCAAGACATTGTTCTCCTTGTCGCAAGATCTGTTTTCTCCAAGATCTCGCGACAACCCGACAAAGTATCGAGATGACCATGGCCTATGTTAACTTTCGTAAAAAGAAAAATCCAGACCTCTGAAGAAACAATGCTACCGCTTTTTAGATAACTCTAATCACTTGACTCAGCGAGTAAGCCCGCTTCTATTGTCGCACACTGCGGGTGAGAAGTATCGATGACCCTTCGTTAGTCGTGCACAGGTATTCCTCGCACCCTTTACGATCGGAAAAATCTAACCGATCGACCGCAGTTATACTGCAACAGCTGGTTAGCGACAACCCTAGACTGACCATCGCAACCATCGATTGTTGTGACAGCTATCTATTTTGTTTTTTATTACCTTCCTAAATCAACGATCTCTGGCTGTGTGGTTCAGGAAAATTTATTTTTTATTTATACAACAGCTTGTGTACGGCGACACCCTCGACTTATACCCAGCGCGAAAAGATCGATATCTATTGTTTATGTATCCGTTACCGACAGTGATTTGTAATCAAATATGCTAATGATATAGGAAAATTTCAACAGGTGTTAAACACCTGTTAACATTAGATCGGATGCATCGTGACATGTGACCAATACAATAATACTACCCTCAAAAACCGGTTCACTCGCTCCCCACTCCACTCTACAATACATGTGACATTTATCTAGAACAGCATATAAGCCTCAGCGTAATATTAGAAATCGGCAGTCAGGCCCGTGACTTCACTGAAAATTGTAACCAAATCATCTCACGGACACTTCTTCTTCTTCATCATCATCATAATCACCGTACTGGTGACCAAGTGTTCAACATGAGCCAAACTATCAGTGCTCAAAATAAACGTAATACGGACCTACAACCAGCGACCATGTATCGAGTGCTATCGGACGACGAGAAGAAGCGCCTAGAAGGACCCCTAATTCTCGGTACAACATATACCATCAACCAGTCGGAGACGAAAAAAGTTAGCATCGGTCTACAGCCGCGTGCCGACGGTACTATCCAACCGATCATTAAACTTCAGAACAATACCACGGCAGGCGGTATTGTCTTCGAGGCACCGGCTTGGACCGTACTGCAAACATATCTCACCGAAATTTCTAAATATTTCAACGATGGACAAAAGATAATTCGAGGGTCAAGTTGGCGCACCCCAGCACCTATACGAATTGACGACTACGAGATTCTCTTCACCACAAGTTACGGCTCGAAATCTATCGTTTTCGATCGTCGTATACCCGTAGAAGACGACCCCGCTGACATGTTCGAGAGCCAACTCATGGAACCGGGCCCACCGGCGAAGAAAAAGCGTAAAAATTATTCACCCGCTGTTGTAATGCAAAAACCATCGTTTGACGGTCTACTCAACATCATTGTATGCACCGAAGAACGTTTTAGACGTCTACAACGATATGCAAGACAAGTACAAAAATGTGCTGAAGTACTTTGTGCTGAACTGCTTCTTCATATACCACCCAACGAATCACTCGAAAACATCGATGAACTACGCGTCAGAGAACTTATTAAAAATAATTTTAAATATCTCAAAGACGCTGTAAAACGACGACTTGATGCCGAATTTGTTGAACTCACATTCGGCATCGTGTTCTTGGAGTTAACCGCATTGTGCACTTCTTTCATCGCAAATGAATTAAAAAAAGCACTTGCAATGAAAATAAATATACCGACCCAATAAGGATAATATCATCTCTGTGTATTTATATATATTTATATAATTCTTCTTGCGTTTCATAACCATGTTTTGCCTCCTTCAGTATTTAATCATTATAATACTACTTTATAGGATATTTCTAATTACTTTCACGTTTTCATTATTATATCTAGATATAAGATTAATCGCCGATAACCCGTCGCAGCCTCATTACCTCTAGATATAAGATAATCGTGTACATTTCCATCATCATCTCCATCTCAACATCGATGTGCAACTAGCCCTATATATATATAAATAAACGTATGTAACCAATAATACTACTCTTTTTTATTTTCCTACCTTACCGACATACAATTCGATATACTACTAAGAACTCGACATTACCGACTATAGAAAAACGAAATTGATTTTACCGACCGCCGAAAGATCGATAATTTTCTTTTCTATCCATCTTGACCCATCAAAAAAAATTTCCACTAGCCAAAACTAACAGCCAATCACAACTCGGGGAATCTCACCAAACCAATCACAGCTCGGGGAATTCCCCTAGGACCAATCACAGCTCAGGGAATATCACTAACATCTTTTCCCGGCTTCTCATTGGCTCCCTATATTGTAGTCACCCCCTCCATAGGGGGGAGAGGGCCCCGAGACAGACACTCGAAGGTGTGGGGGCTGGCGCTAGACATAGGGAGAGGAGTGGGGGTACTGTCTCCCTATACCTGTACCTTACTACTACTGTAAAAAATGTTTGCGTTTTTCCGATACTGACGTGTACGAATTTTGTAAAACTCGGAATACGAAATCGAAGTTAATATGTTTGATATTAAATTTACTACAGATAAATAAATTTCAATAATTCGGAGATTGGAAATTACAACACATGATTAGTAAATCGATAATTACTAAATGCGTATATGAAAATCAACATGCATTTTTGGAATTTTCGTGCCCGATTTGAAATTTAATATACACATTTTCGCATTGAATGTAAGATCAAAGTTACCAAAATTTCAGTTACTAATATTGAAAAATACCTCGCAAAATTTTTGTAATTATTTCTATGTATTACTATTTGAAAAATGTTTGCGTTTTTCCGACATAAAAGTGAAAGAAATTTACAAAACTTGCTATAGGAAAAAAGCATTAATATAGTTGCGTAATAAATTTAATATGCGTCAATGGATTTTACCAACTCGGTGACAAATTTATGTTTGAGGCGAGACCTTCAAAGGCTGTGGATATATTTTTTTCCAAAATCCGGATACCTGAGCCGCTCTTCTTGAGAAAAAGATTCCGTTCATCCAAAAGTGAAGTTCACTTGAAAATATTTCCAAACACATTTTGTGCTCTGATTGCAATCAATTGAACATTTTGTTATGTCAATTATAAGTATGCTCGAGAAAACAATAGTTGTATAACTCTTATGCCATTTAGATATCTAAAATTATTAAGTCGATGATAGCGTAGTTGGTAGCGTGCGTGCGTTGTTAGGTAGTTAGGTAGTTATGTCATAGATTCAAACCCCGGTGTAGGCGAAAAATTTTTATTAGCGACAACCAATACCCCACAATTTTTGCTGACTTAATATATCTGAAAAAATAATGCCCGAGTAATAGTTCTATTTTTTTATTGTTTTTAAGTCCATTTTAAATTTCCAACGCATATGTGCTTGAATTTGGAAAGATTTGGAAAGAAATTGTGCCGTGATATTATCGAATGCTACATTTTTTATTCAAAACCATTCATATGAAAATTCAATATAACGCACTCAGTGCGTAGAACGCGGTTTTACGCACGCTCCGCGTGCGTCTAACGTCGTTTACACACCTTGTGAAATAAAATTTTGTACGATACTGATGCGAAAAACGTTTTCTGCACTCGTATCGTAATGTACTAATGCGTGTAGAAATAGAAGAATGTAGCTGATGTGCGCATGCGTAGGACATTTCCTAACGGCGTACGGGAACGGCCCACGTTCCGCCACGCTCTACAGTTGAGGAAAGCGGGAGTTTCTATTCATGAATTTAAAAAAGTAAATTATTGAATGTGCTGTACTATACATTAATTTTACATTACACTAGTATACTAAATTTAATATACTAGTTTATGAATAAAAACTTCCAGTAAAAGTACACTAAATTTCAAGTAGATTTTTTTTACCGTGATTTTTAACAGTGATAACTGCCTAATAACGTACGCACACTACCAACTACGCTATCATCGACTTAGTAATTTTAGATATCGAAATGGCATAAGAATTATACAACTATTATTTTCTCAAGCATACTTATAATTGTCATAATAACACTGTAAAAAAAATCTTTGTTAAAATTAATATACTTGTATTGGAAGTACCATATGCATAAACTGTGCATTAAATTTCATAAACCTTTATAATGAATTTTCATATGAACGGTATTGGAAAAAATGTAGCTTTCGATAACATAACGGCACAATTGAGCACGCAGATCAAAGAAGGGCGCCTTCGCGTGAATCCGGTAGAAGTATTGTCCACAGGCAAAAAGCAAGAGGAAAAAAAAGGTGTCGAATAAAAAAATAAAAAATACCATTAAATAAAGCTGGCAAAACACGATATTTTTTGCTTATATAATTTTGAAATCCTATTATTAGTTTAAGTAATAATTAATAAAAATTGCATTTTCCATCGCGCCCAAAATCGATGTTTTATAAATCTCAACTCGCCATTTCTAGCTCAATAATTGGTGAAATGATTTGAAATTTTTACAGTATGTTCAGGAGACATACGTAACATCTGCAAAGTCGATAAAACACATAAAAATTGCATTTGTTCGCTTATATTAAATAACAAATGGCGGAGTACCGGTAAACGGGGTTCGGCCACTTTGGCGGAAAAAAGTATGCGACGAACTTCAATTCTCAGAAAACTTCGAGCGAGCCGTTTTTCCTTTGACGTTTGAAGAAAAATTTCCGAAAATTTCAGAGCAATCGGGTCATAAATATTGTATTTACCGACGATTTCATAACAAGCGCTCGGCGCGCGAGCAGCTCGGCCAGCGGTCGTGCGCGACTTGAACGGAATATTATGCGTTTTTCGCAAATTTTTTTAACACTGATGATACATTGCAAAATTTATTATTTAATAATTAAAAATGTTTATATCGTTAATTATACTCAACTGCCGTTCCTCTCGTCATTGATTTTTTTTTAGCCACGTGTGAAAATCAACATTTTTTCCATCAAAGTGCGCGCGAAATAATGAAAAACACGTATTTTCCACTCGATAACTTATTTTCATATAACACGCGACTTTGTTTACAGCAACTTGTGAAAACCTGTCGATTCTTGCATAAACAAAAGATAATTTGATTGGGGGAAACTGCGCGTAATCCAAAATATATTATATGTTAATAACCATTTTAAAGATGGTGGCATAGAATAAGTATGTAAAAAAATGAAACCAAGTTATGAAAACATCCAATATGTGTTACTTTGTAATAAGATCGTTGAAAATTAAAGAAAGTACACCTATTTTCTAATTTCCGTTCACGCCGCGCACGAACGCTGGCCGAGCTGCTCGCGCGCCGAGTGCTTTTTATAAAATTGTCGGTAAATATAATATTTATGACCCGATTGCGCTGGAATTTTCGGAAAGTTTTCTTCAAACGTCAAGGAAAAAACGGCTCGCTGGAAGTTTTCTGAGAATTGAAGTTCGTCGCATACTTTTTTCCGCCGAAGTGTCCGAACCTCGATTACCGGTACTCAGCCATTTGTTATTAAATATAAGCGAACAAATGGAATTTTTATGTGTTTTATCGACTTTGCAGGTGTTACGTGTGTATTCTAATCATACTGTAAAAATTTAAAATTATTTCAACAATTATTGAGCTAGAAACGGCGAGTTGAGTTTATAAAATATCGATTTTGGGCGCGATGGAAAATGCAATTTTTATTAATTATTACTTAAACTAATAATAGGATTTAAAAATTATATAAGCAAAAAATCTCGTGTTTTGCCAGCTTTATTTAATGGTATTTTTTATTTTTTTATTGTACACCTTTTTTTCCTCTTGCTTTCTGCCTGTGGACAATACTTCTACCGGATTCGCGCGAAGGCGCCCTTCTTTGATCTGCGTGCTCAATTGTTTCTGGTTTTTCCATCGCTGCAAGATATTTTTCGATGAATATGTTTGAAAATTCATAGACATTACTTTTGATATTTTTTATTTTTTTTATTTTTATTTTTTTTATGTTGCATTTCCCCCCGTCTGCAGGCATTACGCCTATTACAGGGTCGGCCCGGATCAGTAGCCAGTCCCCCCTGGGGGTCCCTCTATATCGCATTTGCCATTGCATTTCTGCTATGGGCATAGGGAAACTGCGGAAAAACCTATGCCGATATGCTGGTCTCGAGTTCGCCTCCCGGCACCGGAGCTACGTCACGTTTCGTCGAGAACGTAAACACGGACTACAGCTGTATACATGTGACCCTCACAGGTAGAAATATCTGTGTGCGTCTCATGTATGCATCTGGAGCTTCATCACGCCCGTATTTATATTTTCGACGAAAATCGACGGCACCGGGAATCGAACCCGCGACCTACCGATGCTCTGGACTAGAGGCCAGTACACTGACCACTAGACCATCGCACCGGTTGTTACTTTTGATATTTAATGACCTTGCATATTAAATTTCACAAACATTTTTGTTGAATGTTCATATGAGCGGTATCTGAAAATTCAAATACAAGTGTTGGAAATTTAAAATAGACATAAAAACGATTAAAAAATATAAATATTAGTCGTACATTATTCTTTTACACAAATGATGTCATCAGAAATTGTTGGGAACTGTTTTTCGCCACAAAAAATTTTTCGCTTACACTGGGGTTTGTACCTACGACATACCTACCTAAGTACCTTACAATTTTTACAAGTGAACATAATTTTTGGATGAACGAAATCTTTTTGAAAATCTCGAGTAACTTATCAGAAGTCGGTGGTAAGTGGTAAGTATTAGCGATCCAATGCGGGTTTTTTTCGTTATTGGAAAATGTGTATTAAATTTCAAATCAGTCACTAAAATTCCAAAAATTCATGTTGATTTCCATGTACTAATTTAGTAATGATTGATTTAGTAACCATGTGTTGTCATTTTTTATCACCGGTTTGGTAAAATCCATACACGCATACTAAATTTACTATGCAACTATATTAATGTTTATTTCCTACAGCGAGTTTTGTCAATTTCTCACACTTTTGTGTAGCAAAAACGCAAATATTTTTCATAAAGTAATTGTGACGTATTTTTCGTGAGCGTAGCGATAAGTTAAATAGAAAAGAATAACATAGACGGGAACTGTCACCTTCGGCCGCCCACCCTCGCTCCCGCATCCGTAAACCCGGTAGGCGCCAGTCAATTTTTGTTCCACCGGTATTGACGAACCGGTTTGCCCGCGGTATCGAGTGGAGCAAGCTCGATTCCAATAAAATCGGCAGTCGGAGCATAACTGCCGATCGAGAACGCAACACACAAAACAAAACGAGAACATTGCTACTTTTTAGGGACGCGTGAAAGCAGCAAACGCAACGGGATGCACTTGCGGGAGCGAACGGTTGCGGAAATGCACGGCCGCTCAGGCTGCTTGGTCGTGGTAGAGAGGGTCGAGGTTGGCCCAATAAATAGCTTATTTTTCGTTATAACGAATCCCGGGAACTGATAATATTCATTAAAAATTTCGGAAGCCATACAACAAATCGTTGTGCATTAAATAATGCGCGAGAACCGGCAAAACGCGTCGAGAGCGAACGGCAATCACACGTGGCATAGCCATGCGCGGGTATTGCGGAGCCGTCACTAGCTGGCCGTACTCGGCCGCACGAGAACTTTTCCGAAAATCTTCGCGAAATCGGTGAATTAAATAAATAACGGGAACGACTCACCCAATGATATTCCAAAGAACCTGAGGAGCGAAAACCATCCTCCCAGGAGGGACACGGGAACAGCACGGCACTACTACACTGCACCAGGCACGAGAACGGTTAATTTTATTTTAATAAAATCAACCCTGTCACTGCACGAGTAGGCATGGCCCACATAGCACATGACGAAGCACGAGAACTCAGCTTAACGCTGACACACGATGTACTATCGAGTACCGAGAACTACGCGGAACCGCGCGCGTGAGCTACCGAAAAACTTGTCAACACGGGAGCGTATTGACTACTCGAGGCACCTCGGCGGTGTCCCGAGCAAGACTGATTAATTCGAGTAATCATCGGGAGCTCATCATGATTATTATTTCGATCCTTCCAAAATCCCTTGCCCGTGAGCTACTGCCCTCTTTCACTCGAATAATTTCTCAACTATTACGGGAGCGCAATTAATGCCGGTAACTTTGAAAATCTAAACAGCTGCCTCCCTTGGTGCTTCTCGCGAGAACGGGCCTATACTTCACACTTACTCGACACTAGGATGCCCCATCCTATGCCAAAAACTAACAACTCGCCACCCGTTCTCCAGCGCAATGCACTCTCGCTATCGGGCGCCGGATTTGCACCGGTCTAAAACTAACTGCAAGACCTTGGCCGGCAATTCTTACTTGTCGGGCTGCTCGTTTCGATGAGCTCTCATCCTCGCGACAAGTTCGAATATGCCGAGCATTTTGTCCTTACCAAAAAAAAACAGAACGGAACTCAAGAACAGAAGCTCTACTCTAGAGCTCGTGGTTATCCGTAACGAGATCCAGATCTCGAGGAGGGCAGCGACGGAACAGCGACAATATCGCCAACAAAATACTCTTGTGAACGCGATTTACAAAAAATCACGTCACAACTCCCCACCCCTTAAGGGTGGTTACGGCATAGGAATTTGGAGAAACGGTAGCTACTCAAAACCGGACGGAACCACAGCTTTGAGTCGGTAAATGGGTTTCGGTTTCCGTCGAAACCTCACGGATTAGGGAGCTAGTATCGCAATCGATGCCATTTTTTTTTTTCGGGATCAACATCAACGAGAGAAAAAAACGTGTGGCGGTAGCTTATTAGTCTGTTTACCAACTGTTTACGGTCGGTAGCTAGTAGTGGTCGTGGGTAAAATCGAGATCCATGCGAGAGCGTACTCAGGCAACACGAGAAGATAATTCAATTCATTTCTTGTGATACTTATTGATAGGGACGGACAATAAACAGAATGTGTAATGGGAGCGTAACGATACCAACGTAGACGTGAGGGTCCTTCCGAGGGTCGTCCATGTCGGGAGCGATTCTTTCGAGGTCCGCCATCCCGGCAGATGTTCCTGGGGTACGGGAGCTGAGGTTTTGTCCGTCCTTGCTCGGGAGCCGGTTCGGTTGGCCCGTGCTTCGAGAGCCGGGGCCTAGGGCCCATCCTGTCGGGAACTGGGACCTGGGGTCCCAAGTGGCGAGAGCTGGGTCTTGCGACCCATTACAGTAACTAAGGCTCGAAGCCTCGGTACGGGAGCTAGATCTCACGATCTCATGACGGTAACTAAGGCTCGAAGCCTCTGTGCGGGAGCTGGGTCTTGCGACCTCATTACGGTAACTAAGGCCCGAGGCCTCTTTGCGGGAGCTGGGTCTTGCGACCTCATTACGGTAACTAAGGCTCGAAGCCTCGTTGCGGGAGCTGGGTCTTGCGACCTCATTACGGTAACTAAGGCTCGAGGCCTCTTTCCGGGAGCTTACCCTTCGGTATCCCTCAGTGGGGATTTACCTCAGGGGTCGCAGCGGGACCTGCTGGGGGGTTCCGGTCTCCGCGAGCAGCTTTCCTTGGGCCTCGCGGCCTTCGAGACCGAGGTCTCTCCGCCCGTAAGGCCCTCAGCTCCTCGCGGGGAACGTTACGCCCCACCTGCGGGATGTAGGGCCCCTCGTGCTTCCAGCCACCACTGCACGCCGGGCACGTGCGAAGGGTTTTCCCCTTACGACCGCACCGGCGACAGAAAATGGTTGTCGGCGGGCCAAGCGGGCATTGCGAGTAGCAATGCCCCGCTTCCCCGCAGCTGTAGCAGGTCCTCTCGAGGACCTTCCTACGAGCTGGGGTTGCTCCCTGCGGTGGTCGGGGAGCAGCGGTGCTTGGCCGTATCGGGACCACGGTAACCGCGGCAGGTGGTGGCCGCCTGGGAGTGCGAGGGATCGCACCCCCCGACGCCCCCGCCGTCGCGGTAGCGTAGGACCGTGGTTCAGTGGGGTGCTGGGGGCGCCTCACCGGGCCAGGCCTCTCGGGGCCCACGTACCTAACCAGCCTCCACAGCGGCCGTGGATCCGTCGGGCGGGGTCCACTGGCCACCGTTTCGGCGGGTATTGGCGTCGGGGCACCCGAGTCGGGAGCCTCCGCCTCCGTCGACGATGCCGGTTCAGGCGAGGCTGGGCTCTGGTCCAGGGCGTCCTGGGCGAGATCCCCAATCGTCCTGACCAGCGCATCGACGGAGTCGGGATCCTCCGCACCGAGGCTCCCCAGGGTGGCTGCGCACGCCTGGATCATCGCATTCGGTGCGATCGGAACGGTAGCTGCTGGTGGTGCGAGAGCTGTGGTTGCCCGCAGCATCTCGTCGAACCAGCCTTCCTCCGGGGTCACCTCCATGACTTCGTCGTCGGAAGCTGACATCTTCGGGAATCTGTAACCAAGTGAGGGTTAGACCGGTACCGCCGGTGGTCGATATGGTTTAATATCCTGAACAGAAATTTTCCCTATCGATCGCCCATCGAGATCGGACAGTTCGTACACTACCCGCGAAATCTGTTTCGAGATCATGTATGGCCCCTCGAAAGGAGGCGCCAATGCCGCCGAGATATGCCTTGCGGCGGACGACAGCACATGCGACCGGCGCAAGACGAGATCCCCAACCTCAAACGTCCTGTCTCGGTGACGGAGGTTGTAGGGTCCGGATTGCCTCCGGAACGCCTCATCGAGAGCGTGCGTAAACGCTGTACGCAAGGTATCCAGGCGAGCCATGCGCCTCATCCACTCGTCTGGAGGACGTGGAATGATCTCGAGATCCCCTTCCGTTTCTCGTCGTAACGACGAAGCTGAAGGTGGCTCGCGGCCAAAGTTCGCGAACGCAGGCGTAGCCTGAAGGGAACTATGATGCGCTGTATTGTACGCAAATCGGAACTCGTGCAGGTGACAGTCCCACTCCTGGTGGTTCCCGTCAAGGAACGCGCGGATCATTGTTTTGATCACCCGGTTCACCCGCTCGGTAGGGTTAGCCTGTGGGTGGTACGGCGGTGTCGTGCTGTGCCGTATACCCACCCGCTCAGTAAACTGGCGGATCGTTCGGTTAACGAACTCCGTGCCATTGTCCGTGAGCAAGACCCGAGGTGCGCCCCAGCGGCTCACCACGAGTTCGTCGAGAGCTTTCGTAATCGTAGCCCCCGTAGCCTTACGAAGGGAGCAGATCTCCACCCATTTGGTGTAGAGATCTTGAATAACGAGAACGTACGAACTTCCTGAGGTGCCGCGGGTGACGGGCCCCATGATGTCCGCTGCGATAACTGTCCAGGGTTGTTCGACTACTCGATGACCCATAAGACCTGCGGGAGCCTGCTGTTCGACTTTGCAGCGCTGGCAAGCGTCGCACTGCTTAACGTGAGCTACCACGTCTTTGAACAGACCCGGCCAATAATAACTGATCGCCAGGCGTCGATAAGTCTTATCGACACCTAGATGACCAGCTTGCGGGAGCGCATGACACTCAGTTAGTGCCACCGGTCGAGACTCGCGGGGGAGGACTAGCTTCCACGCGTCGAGATCCTGGAACTCTAGGTCACCGAGAGTGGAAGGTCGATGGAAGTAGAGTCGATTGTCGACAATCTTCCAATCAGGGAACTTGTCGGGAGCTAAAGAAACGTCACGTAACCTTCGCCGGTACCAGACATCCTGGGTCTCCCGAACACATGTCAGAACGACCGGCTGACCCTCAGGAATTCTCGATAACGCGTCGGGAACTTGGTGCAAGGCGCCTTTGCGGTGGACAATGGTGAAACTGTATTCTAGTAACTCCAGTGCCCATCGAGCTAACCGACCAGTAGGGTTTTTTAGGTTATGCAACCACCTCAGACTACTGTGATCCGTGATCACTGTGAATGAGTAACCCTCGAGATAACAACGGAATTTCCGTATAGACCAGAGCACCGCGAGACATTCCTGTTCCGTCACGGAGTATTTCTTCTCCGGATCAGTCAAGGAGCGACTCGCGTAAGCGATAACTCGTTCGTGACCGTCGATAACTTGCGTGAGCACTGCACCGAGACCAACTCCGCTGGCGTCGGTCTGCAGTGTAAACGGGAGCGAGAAGTCGGGGCAGGCGAGCGTGGGTGCGCTGGTCAACCTCCGCTTCAACTCATCGAGAGCTTCCTGTTGTCCGGTATCCCAGGCCCAACTCTGGCCTTTTTTCGTGAGCTGAGTCAACGGCGCGGCAATGGTCGCGAACTCCGGTATGAAGCGACGATACCACGACGCCATGCCGAGGAAACGTCGCAGTTGCCGGAGGTTGCGCGGCGTCGGGAACTCGCGTACGGGAGCTGTTTTCTCAGGATCCACTCGCAAGCCTTCGCTGTCTACGAGGAATCCGAGATAGCGAACCTGGGAGCGGCAAAACTTGCTTTTCTCGCGATTAATGGCCAACCCGGCTTCCGTGATCTTTTTGAGAACTTTGCCGAGCCAGGTTAAATGCTCCTCAAAGGTACTTGTAACGATAATTATATCGTCCAAATACACGAAAACATGCGGGTACATTTCCTCGCCGATAAGCCGGTCCAGCATTCGCTGGAACGTTGCGGGAGCATTCGTGAGTCCGTACGGCATTCGCTTGAATTGATACAAGCCTCTGCCTGGTACGACGAAAGCTGTGATTTCTCGAGATGCGGGATCCATCGGAACTTGCCAATACGCCTGACTCAAATCAAGAGTCGAGATGTAGTGGGCTTGTCATAGTTCGTCGAGAATAGCCGTCATGTTCGGGATGGGGTAAGCATCCTTCTTCGTGACAGCGTTAACTTTTCGGTAATCGATACAGAAACGGTATTTGCCTGTCGGTTTTTTGATCATGACTACGGGGCTAGCCCAGTCACTCCGGGAAGGCTCGATAACATCGGTCGCGATCATCCGGTCAACCTCCGACCACATGATGTCTCGGATGACCGGCGTAACGGAATATGGTCTCTGTTTGACCGGGGGGCTATCTCCTACCTCGATACTACGGGTAACGAGGGAGGTAACAGCCGTTTCCTCGGTTTCCAGAGGCAAGTGAGCCCCGAGGAATTCGCCTAGGCGTTTTGCCTCGTCGGTATCGGGGGTGCGAAGTCCACAGCACATGGAGATGCTGGCTACCCCTCTCTCGGGAACAAATGAGAACTTTACTTCAGGTTTGTCACGGAAATACCACGTTTCGGCATAGAAGTCAACGACCATCCTTGCCTGACGTAGAAAGTCCAACCCAAGAATCAGATCTTCCGAGAGCACTGGTAGATGGTGCGCGAACGCAATGGTAAGACGGTTATTCAGGAGTGCTGGTATCTCCGAGGCCGTTTTCACCATTTCGACTTGGCTGTTCGCGACCACTACGGGTCGGGGCGGTATCTGCACGGTAATCATGCCGAGATCTGACAGGAACTCAATGAGGTCCGGTCCAATGAAGGTCCGGGTAGCTCCAGAGTCCACGAGAGCTCTTACGGAACGACCATAGATCAGCAATTCCACTCGGAATGCCACCACGTCCTCCTCAGAGGCGGCGTTCACGAGAACTTCCTCCCGTAAAGACTTAAGAGCCTGTGACGGTGTGTCGAGAGCTCTAACTGTCCTTTTCCGTTGCCTCCGTTTTCTCCTCCGGCCGGCAACAGATTGACAGGAGACCGGTAAACGAGAGCGTTTCGAGAGCGGGACTGTGATGGCATCGTCATCATCACTGTGAGGTGCGGGGGGTTCACTCACGCGCCTCTTTCGGCGTTTCCCTGATTGCAAAAGTTGCAACGGGCCGTGGTCACCCCCGACAGTCCACAACGGTAACAAAAGAGACGCCGAGGCTCTTGGCACTCTCTGTGGCGATGCCCCGACTTGTGACAATTCCAGCAGTCGGGGACGCGTCTCTCAGCGGAAGCAGTACGGGAAGTATTTCCCGTGGCCTGTACCGGTAACGGCAGGGCTTCGGTAACCGCACCCGTCGGCGCAGTCTTAGCTCGAGAAGAACTCGGAACTGGCCCGGCCCGGGGAGCTGAGCGTGATGCTGAGGGACCTTGAGGTCGACCTCCGGTACCGGCAGAGCGCCGTGCTCGACTGGGCAATACCGCGTCGAGCAATTCGGGAGCTAGCTCGCCATCACTGGCCGAGAGTTGGTCGTCACTGGCGGCGTCGTGAGCTTGAACCGCACGCAGTTCAAGGCGCCGAGAAGGCGTTTTTCGCTCGGGTGGGTCCCAGCACGAAAACCCCGGGCAGAGGGATGCCTCGGGCTTCGGTGGAGGGCGTCGGGTACCCACGCTACGCAGGATCTGCTCCTGTCGGGCTGCCGAGCGTTCGAGATCTCGCATCGTTAACCGATCGTGTATCGGGATCACCAGGCGGTAGGCTGGGAACATATTTCGATGAGCGTATCGAACTCGCTCCCATTCTGTCCATGCTGGATTTAATCGAGAAAATAAGCCGTTCATGCAGCCTAAATAAGCGAGAGCTGACTCATGTTCTCCCTGAGTCCTTCTCGAGATCTCTTCGCGAAGAGCGATTTGATAATCGGGATCGGAGAAGCGTTCCCGGAATGCGGCCTTCGCTGCCGGCCAGTCCGGTAACAGGACGCGAGCCTCTCGGTACCAAGTCCGAGCGGCGCCTCGTAAACAAAACGAGATCGTGCGTAGCAAATCTTCGTCATGAATCGGGATTAGGGAGCGGCCTTCCTCGACGAGAGAGATGAAGTCTTCGACATCCTCCTCTCGTCGGCCCGAGAACGAGAGGTCCCAACGGCGGACCTCCTGGAGCACCCGATGGGGGGATAAAAATCTCCTTCGGCGTTGCGGGAACCTGTCCTCATCGGACGTCGAGAAGTCTTCCCGGTCTAACGTCACGCGTCGACGGTTAGGGGGATCGAGCGGTATGGCCGCCATTCGGTTGGCGGCCGGCCGTGCGGCAACGGGATCGGGTCTGGGGTCCCAAAGCTGGGCCCGACGACGTTGTCGTGACGGGAACCGGGCGCCACCACGAGTGTGACTGGGCCCCTCGACTCTCGGGGCGTGATCTTGGTTCCGGTCACCCGGAACCCTAACCTCACCTGGAGGGTGGATCGCTAAGCGGTCCATCGGTAGCTCGGAGGGTGGCCCTTGGGAATCGGATGACCCCTCATCCACAAGAGCGTGACTCGATGGCTCGGTCTTCTTACCGGGATCTGACATCGCAGTAATGCGTCCGTCACCCGGGAGGTAGGCTCCGGTTATTCCCCGCAAGCCACGAGAACTCGTTCAATCGATTTCGAGAACGCGGAACCCGAGTGTCCAATCCAAAAAAAAAGAATATATAAAAAAAGAAAAAAAAGGGACTAGCCGTATTATAATAATAATAGGCGTCCGTAATCGGGAGCCAAGCACTGATTCAAGTGACTTTAAATTCGGGAACTCGTGAATCAAAACGAACAGATTCGTAATATCCGGGAACGGATAGTACCCGGTAACTGTCGTACCCGTAGGCGAAATGCGGTAGCGAGAAATTAAATTTCAACGAATAAATCGGGATACGCCACGAGTGGTCTCGAAAAGCAGCCGTGTTCGACGAAGGTTCGCGGCGAAGTGATCGAGACCTCACAACGCACCGATGTCGGGAGCCGAGTGAGAGCCATGGTGGGGGTCTCCGGGATCCAAGACTGCCATTGGTCAGTCTCGGAGTCGGTAGGGGGGGTCGTAACGGCCCAAAATTCGAATCATGAGGATCCGCTAGGCGTTACGGCCTCGGTAACAAAGGGATAATTAAAGAAAGATACCTTCTTTCGGGATCACCGTTGGAAGAGAAAGACCAAGAAACCAAGATTAATAAAAAGAAATAATAAAATTAGTAACTTAAGGAACTTTCCATGTAGCGCGTCGAGAGCCGTAATCGGTGTGAATCGGTAACTATCGACGGGCAGGGAATCCGTCGTATCCCTGCAAGACCGCCGGACCGAAACACCTCGAACCATGAGGGCCGAGATCCAAAACCAAAACAAACAAAACCAAAAAAAAAAAGAAATCAACGGAAAATAATAGTAATAAAAAAAATGTCATAAAAAAAAACGGAGAGGTTTTCTGCTCGGGAACCGTCACGTCGAGGCGCGTCGAGACCAATGAAACGGCGTCTCTATTCGGTAACACTTCGGTTCGGAGCTGATATTCTCGGCGAGCAGGGAATCCGACGTATCCCTGCAAGATCGCCGAGCCCCAAGTCCTCCGAAACCGAACACATGGGAATCGATAGCGGGATAGCGCATTCAAAAGGGAAAAAAAGAAAGAAAACAAGAAAGAAAAAAAAGAAAAAGAGAAAAAAAAGGGAAGAAAAAAAAAAAAAAAAAAAAAAAAAAAGGGAAAGATCACCAAAATAAAATAGTATTTTAATGTGTAATGCGCTATCTGCCCCGGTAACACACATTTTCACGCCCCGAGATCACAAGCGAGTCCTTTCCGAAATACTTACGCGCGTGTACTCGTCGTGAGTTCGAAAGGACCACCAAAACGAAAGCACTGCGTATTCGCGTGTACCGAGAACAATGTATTTTACGCGGTATCCGTACGAGCGTCTCAAAGTTCGGTTAGTATACTTGATTCCGAAAGATATACTACGAGAGCGTACGCCGTGATTTCGGATACGCACTCTCACAGAGGGTAATCCGAATTCGGGATCCATTTTTAACTCGATGGGCGATCACAAAAAAAAACAATTCTCAAAAAAAAACGGAGTAAACGAGAAGAAGAAGAGAGAGAAAAAAAAAGAGAAAAGAAGAAAAGATAAAAAAAAATTGTAATAATAAAAAAGAAATAATAATCAGGAAATGAAACGAGAACAGTGCAGTACTCACGTAACGTCGGTAACAGGATTCTTGCCGTAGCACTTCAGAGTCGCACTGTGCGAGAACGTTTTGAAAAATATCGGGACGAACCGTACACGGCGATAATTCAAGACAAAGTGATCTTGAAATCGCCAAATGTCGGTTATCGAGAGCGAAAGTCCTTAGGTAGGAGCTTTCCGTAAACCCAAAAAAAATTGTTTGTCGAAAATCGACATTGTTCGTCGTAACGGCCGAAGCCGAAACAATAGAGGGATTAACGGTACCGTCGCTCACCCGTGACCGCTTCATGAGCGTCGCGGCGGGGGGAAGTCGGGAGCTCGAAATTTTCGAAAAATAAAATATTCGAGAATTCTAAAAATTATTTCGAGAGCGAGGAATTTTCGAAAAATAAAATATTTGAAAATTCCCAAAATTAATCGAGACCAGAAGATTTCGAATAATAAAATCCTCGACAAGGCTCAAGTATCGGGAACAAGGATTTCCGAAACGCAAAATATTCGGAAATTCACAAGATTCATGCGAGAACAAGAATCTCCGAAAAAAATAAAATATTCGGAAATTCACAAAATTATTTCGAGAACAAGAATTTCCGAACAATAAAATATTCGGGAATTCACAAAATTATTCCGAGAACAAGAATTTCCGAAAAATAAAATATTCGGGAATTTACGAAATAATTACGAGAACAAGAATTTCCGAAGACTAAAATATTCGGGAATTCACGAAATTATTACGAGAACAAGAATTTCCGAAAAATAAAATATTCGGAAATTCACGAATTATTTCGGGAACGAGAATTTCCGAAAAATAAAATTTTCGGAAATTCACAAATTATTTCGGGAACGAGAATTTCTGAAAAATAAAATATTCGGAAATTCGCAACTTACTTCGAGAACGAGAATTTCCGAAAAATAAGATATTCGGAAATTCACAAATTATTTCGAGAACAAGAATTTCCGAAAAATAAAATATTCGGAAATTCACTAATGTCGAGAACGAGAATTTCCGAAAAATAAAATATTCGGAAATTCACAAATTATTTCGAGAACCAGAATTTCCGAAAAATAAAATATTCGGAAATTCACAAATTGTTTCGAGAACAAGAATTTCCGAAAAATAAAATATTCGGAAATTCACTAATGTCGAGAACGAGAATTTCCGAAAAATAAAATATTCGGAAATTCACAAAGTATTTCGGGAACGAGGATTTCCGAAAAATAAAATATTCGGAAACTCCCTAATGTCGAGAACAAGAATTTCCGAAAAATAAAATATTCGGAAATTCACAAATTATTTCGGGAACGAGAATTTCCGAAAAATAAAATATTCGGAAATTCACTAATGTCGAGAACGAGAATTTCCGAAAAATAAAATATTCGGAAATTCACTAATGTCGAGAACGAGAATTTCCGAAAAATAAAATATTCGGAAATTCACAAATTATTTCGGGAACGAGAAGTTCCGAAAAGTAAAATATTCGGAAATTCACTAATTTATTCGAGAGCGAAATTCGAGAACTGTCGGGTTAATTAAACTCAACGTAACGAGAACGCGAAGAGAGAAAGGAAGCAAATTTCGAAAAGTAAAAAAATTTAAAAAATTTTTTTTTTTTTTCCAAGAAAAAAAAATATATAAAAAAAAATAAAAAAATAAAAAAATAAAAAAAAATAATAAAAAAAAGTATGCACACTAATTGCACAATACGCACGGTATCAGCTATTTATTGGCGTGGCCCCACGTTGGGCGCCATTTGTGACGTATTTTTCGTGAGCGTAGCGATAAGTTAAATAGAAAAGAATAACATAGACGGGAACTGTCACCTTCGGCCGCCCACCCTCGCTCGCGCATCCGTAAACCCGGTAGGCGCCAGTCAATTTTTGTTCCACCGGTATTGACGAACCGGTTTGCCCGCGGAATCGAGTGGAGCAAGCTCGATTCCAATAAAATCGGCAGTCGGAGCATAACTGCCGATCGAGAACGCAACACACAAAACAAAACGAGAACATTGCTACTTTTTAGGGACGCGTGAAAGCAGCAAACGCAACGGGATGCACTTGCGGGAGCGAACGGTTGCGGAAATGCACGGCCGCTCAGGCTGCTTGGTCGTGGTAGAGAGGGTCGAGGTTGGCCCAATAAATAGCTTATTTTTCGTTATAACGAATCCCGGGAACTGATAATATTCATTAAAAATTTCGGAAGCCATACAACAAATCGTTGTGCATTAAATAATGCGCGAGAACCGGCAAAACGCGTCGAGAGCGAACGGCAATCACACGTGGCATAGCCATGCGCGGGTATTGCGGAGCCGTCACTAGCTGGCCGTACTCGGCCGCACGAGAACTTTTCCGAAAATCTTCGCGAAATCGGTGAATTAAATAAATAACGGGAACGACTCACCCAATGATATTCCAAAGAACCTGAGGAGCGAAAACCATCCTCCCAGGAGGGACACGGGAACAGCACGGCACTACTACACTGCACCAGGCACGAGAACGGTTAATTTTATTTTAATAAAATCAACCCTGTCACTGCACGAGTAGGCATGGCCCACATAGCACATGACGAAGCACGAGAACTCAGCTTAACGCTGACACACGATGTACTATCGAGTACCGAGAACTACGCGGAACCGCGCGCGTGAGCTACCGAAAAACTTGTCAACACGGGAGCGTATTGACTACTCGAGGCACCTCGGCGGTGTCCCGAGCAAGACTGATTAATTCGAGTAATCATCGGGAGCTCATCATGATTATTATTTCGATCCTTCCAAAATCCCTTGCCCGTGAGCTACTGCCCTCTTTCACTCGAATAATTTCTCAACTATTACGGGAGCGCAATTAATGCCGGTAACTTTGAAAATCTAAACAGCTGCCTCCCTTGGTGCTTCTCGCGAGAACGGGCCTATACTTCACACTCACTCGACACTAGGATGCCCCATCCTATGCCAAAAACTAACAACTCGCCACCCGTTCTCCAGCGCAATGCACTCTCGCTATCGGGCGCCGGATTTGCACCGGTCTAAAACTAACTGCAAGACCTTGGCCGGCAATTCTTACTTGTCGGGCTGCTCGTTTCGATGAGCTCTCATCCTCGCGACAAGTTCGAATATGCCGAGCATTTTGTCCTTACCAAAAAAAAACAGAACGGAACTCAAGAACGGAAGCTCTACTCTAGAGCTCGTGGTTATCCGTAACGAGATCCAGATCTCGAGGAGGGCAGCGACGGAACAGCGACAATATCGCCAACAAAATACTCTTGTGAACGCGATTTACAAAAAATCACGTCACACAAATACCCACATAGACAAAATTGCAAATACTTTACTTGGTATTTTTCAATATCAGTAACTATAATTTGAGTAACTTTGATCTTACATTTAATGGAACAATGTATATTAAATTTCAAATCGGGTACGAAAATTCCGAAAATGTATATTGATTTTCATATACTAATTTAGTAAATGATGATTTAATAATCATGTGTTGTAATTTCCAATCGCCGGATTATCAAAATTCATATATCTGTATTAAATTTACTATGCAAACATATTTATTCCGATTTCCTATACCAAGTTTTACAAAATTCATACACGGTTGTATAGGAAAAACGCGAACATTATTTACAGTGAAGATGTTCAATTGATTGCAATCAGAGCGCAAAGTGTGTTTAGAAATATTTTCAAGTGAACATCACTTTTGGATGAACGGTATCTTTTTCTCAAGAAGAGAGGTTCAGGTATCCGGATTTCGGAAAAAATTATAATATCCACACACTGTTAATAATGCAAGTGAATTTAATATACAAAACGATATGAGATTTACGCAACGGGTATATGAATTCCATATAAATATACTTTAATTGTAAATTTAAGAATAGTATGAGAATTCTCCGATACTGGTATTTAAAAATTACAGTACGTGAATATTGTAATCTTCATTTTAATTAATAAATAATGTATTTGTCAATGACAAATGCATCTGAAAATTAATATCCGGTATATGCATCCGAGCTTCATATATGGTATATTAATTAAAAAAAAAAAAACTTTTTACAGTGCAGCCTGTGAAGGTCTCCTCAAATAAAAATTTGTCACCGGGTTGGTAAAATCCATTGATGCATATTAACTTTATTACGCAACTATATTAATACTTATTTCTTATAGCAAGTTTTGTAAATTTCTTTCACTTTTGTGTCGGAAAAACGCAAACATTTTTCAAAGAGTAATACATTCACGTAGACAAAATTATAAAAACTTTGCGGGGTATTTTTCAATATTAGTAACTGAAATTTTGGAACTTTTGATTTTACATTTAATACGATAGTGTATATTAAATTTCAAATCGGGCACGAAAATTCCAAAAATGCATGTTCATTTTCATATATTAATTTACTAATTAATGATTTAATAATCATGTGTTGTAATTTCCAATCAGCGAATTATTGAAATTCATTTACCTGTATAAATTTAATATGCAAACATATTAATTTCGATTCCCTATACCGAATTTTACAAAATTCATACACGTTTATGTCGGAAAAACGCAAATATTTTTTACAGTGCAGTACTTTGTAATTCCAAGAAAGATATTAATTTTATAATACGCATGTTTCAAGGCAACTATTTATAGGCCGGTGTCTTAAAAGCAATGTAGAGTTTTGTAAAATTATGTGCCGAGGAAACGTAATTTTATATTCGGGCACAGAATTGTACAAAACTTTGCATTGGTTTTAAGACACTGGCCTATAAATAGCCTTTGTAATAGACAAGTATTGTAATTTTAAATGTCGATTATATGAAAATTCATTTACTTTTGCTAAATTTCATATACGGATAGTAAATTTACTACATAATGTACATTAATTTCTGTTTCATATACCGCGTTTCAAAATTTAACATTCTATGGGATATGAAGACTTCTTCCATTTTTGACAATGCACTTATCTAATTACACTGTGAACATTTTTTTTTTGGAAATTAATATATCGGTTATAAAGCTCGGATGCATATACCGTAAATTAATTTTCAGATGCATTCGTCATTGACAAATTTAATATTGGTATATTAAAATGAAGATTACAATGCTAACGTACCGTAATTTTCAAATACCGGTATCGTAGAATTCTTATACTATTCTTACATTTACAATAAAAGTATATTAATATGGAATTCATATACCCGATTCGTTAATCTTATATCGTTCTATATATTAATAGAGTCAATCTCGTGGTCACCTATTAAACGACTTACCGCCAGGATCAACTAGGTAGTACTGACCCTGATTTTCTTAGTACTGACCCATCTTAGTACTGACCCTGATGTCGGTTAGACGGTCATTCACCTAAATACTAACGAACTTATACGCACAAACAATGAAACAAGCAACTTTGTCGAATATATTTATAGATGGTAACAACGATACAACGTAACCTATTCGATATAACAGATTGCCTTGAAAAATAACTGAATGTGCATTTATTTTTATCACATAAGACACAATGACATAAATCTAAAAAGTTCTGTCTAGATTAAACTAATTTCATTTTATATTTTATATTACCGACATTCAAATAGACAAAAAATATTTGTTAATCATGTGATCCGAATGGCCGAGAGAGCTAAGACGCACCGCGACAACACCGTCCGGAGGCTCCCAGGTTCGATTCCCGTCATTGTGAAAAAATTGAAATGTTTTTCAGTGATTAATATGAACCATCATGTAATGAAAGACGTAATATCTAATCAAAACTGCAGGATTACTCGCTTGGATACGTACAAATGAATATTTTTTATTAAATTTCTTTGCCACACCAACATACTAATTTTTATGAATAATGTATGTTAAAAATAATATACAGCATGTGAGGAAAACTGTTTACGCGTATATGACGTTTAATACGCTTTGGTTACAATAATAGAATAAAGTGTTGCAAAAATCAAACACGTTTGAAGAAGAATGCATACTAAAATTAATATACAGTATGTGAAAAAAAAACTATTTACACTTATATTAATATTAATGAACGTTAGTTTCAATAATTTACAAAAATGTTGTGAAAACTAAACACATTTTTCAATCAGTATCAAAGATCTCTGCGTATTTAGAATATAACAAGACTTTAAATGTTATGTATGTACGGTTATGGAAATTAATATACGGTATATGGTATATAAATTTGCATTCAAAATTTTTTTAGTGTATCTTCACGGAGTTGCCCACACGGCCGAACAAAAATACAAAGATACAAAAATCTCGCTAATTCTTAAGAGGGAGTGATACTTTCTCCCATCACTTTCAAAATTTCAAAAGCTGTTTTCTCTCAAATAACTACACAGATTGAGCTTGCATTTTGAGAGAATACGCGGAAGGATGGTATAATTGGGCTAAGCTTTTGGCTTCTCGAAACTCAAAGCCGTTTGACCGAAAAACCGGAAAGTCGGGTGAGGTGCGAGAGAGACAGCCCTATAGGTGTTTAACATTGGGCGAAGAAATTCCAGCCGGTGTATCACTGCCACTTAAAATAATGTCCTATGGAATAGCCTTACGGAAGTTGTCGCCGAGTAGGATGCTCGGGCAAAAAAAGGCTGTAAATACGGCCCTAATAATAACAGCGCCAAGAAAAAGCATTACAACATAAACACTATCCAAAAATGTGGACAATTCAAATGCTGTATAAAAGGCATGGTATCGTTTTGACGGCACGGGAATTCCCCTCTTAAAAAAGACATTAGGATAATATATTGATATACATATTATAACCGGCTTCCCTTTTTATTAGGAGGGGAAGGGGTTAGTGAAAAGACGTAATAAAAATAAAATAATTATAAGAAAAATAACCAAACTCGATTTAATAATACTACAAAAATCTCAATAAAAAAAACAAAAGAAAACTCAATACAATAACTCTAAATGAAGGGAATATAATACTCGAATTATCTAAATAACTATAATGGCAAGGGGGAGGGGAGAAAATGGCAAAACTAAACTGGGCGCCAGCTACGTGACGTGTAGCACCGTTGGGGGGGGGGGGGGGGTACTGCGTAAGACGGTGGAAAAATTTCAGAGTCCGGAGGACGTCGAAAATTTTCTAAGTCCGGCCGACGTCGAAAAATTTCAGAGTCCGAGAGAACCCGAAATTTTTCTAAGTCCGACTCTGTCGAAGATTTTCTAAGTCCCAGGACTGTCGAAAATTTTCTAAGTCCGGCCGACGTCGAAAAATTTCAGAGTCCGAGAGGAGCCGAAATTTTTCTAAGTCCGACTCTGTCGAAAATTTTCTAAGTCCCAAGACTGTCGAAAATTTTCTAAGTCCGGGCGGCGTCGAAAAATTTCAGAGTCCAGCACGGTCGGGTGGGGGAAATGGTGGGGGTTACCGGTGGCAGGGACGCTGGGTGTCACGGGGGGAAATTATGCAAACTACAGGGGACAAAAAAAGATTAATAACCAAACTATGGCCAAATGGGGAAAAATTAATAACAAAAATATGGCAAAATAGGGAAAAATTGATAACAAAAATATGGCAAAAAGTGGGGTAACTCGGCTAGCCAAAATAGAGACGATTTCAGGGGGGAGGGTTCCCGAACTCTATGGCTTCTTAATTATTACCTCGGTATGGCTGAAAAGGGGGGGGGGGGGTGGCATGGGAATATTCGCTAATGGGGCAAAAATATAAATAAAATCGGGAAAGAAAATTAATGGTAAATATCGCCGAGATAGTCGCGATCACCACCACACTACCTCGCACGCAGAAAACAAAATAATCGCTAACGAATTCGAATGACAACGTGCCGGTCTCCACGGGGTGGCAGCCGGTTGACTCGATATAAGAATGAAAACTAAAAACTCGAATAACTTAAAAAATACAGGGCGAAAAGGGGAAAAAGGGGTCTCACAACAAATAAGAATTACTCACGCTATTTATCACACACTCACACACAATCCTAGTCCCGTGGACAACTCCCACGAGGACTCGCAAACTTGACTATAATATTTTCGGGAGGACACGGCGACGGCGAAGCTCGAAGTTATAATAAAAATGTCATCCTTCTTCTTCCTCGATGTTTTCGGAGACCCTCGTCGATCCTCGGGACTCGTCGGCTCCCGAGCACTACGGAGCTTCGACATCGATCAACGGATCGAGTGTGGCTGGTCAGTGGCGCTCGAGCAGTGCAGTGGCGAGGCAGCGTAGCACAGCTGGCTGGAGTGATCGCCGCGGGCCGTTTGAGTGCCGCTGGCGATCCTAGTAGTGCGAGTACACCCACGCAGTTGGGCGGCTAACTCCAACTTATGTCCACACGCGTGTGGAGGCTACTCGTGTGGTGCGGGGTGTACTCATCAGCTGGCTCGGATGCTGTCCGGGGTCAGATGGTTTTTCCAGCCCACACTCTCCCCACGTCACTCTGTCTAAGCTGCCGTAGCCTCTTATCTCGTCCTTGAGGGCCTCCATGGTCTTCGGGGGGCTATTACTCATTTCACATTCATACTAGGGATGGGAAGGGGGGTAAAGGGGGGAATTTCTACACAAAATATTCCTATAAACTAAATCCAAAAATACTGCTCTAAAATACTAAAACAAAATATAAGCGGAGTGTGTTGGCCTTCGAGCCAGCCTGCGGGGTGGAGCTGGTACAAAATCTACCGTGTTACAATATCTGAAAATCGCTAAATTGGATTTAATATAAGCTTGCAAATAGGAATTATCGGTTTTGTTTGTACCCTAATAAAAGCAGTGATGTAAAGATGTCACGTAATCGTCACAGGACTATTATTTGTTAGATGACAAAACTGGCCAAAGTCACATTCTCAATTGTAAGACACTTAAATATGTACGAAAAAAAAATTACTATCATGTATACATCTATTAATTAAAAAACATCTATTTTGTTTACTACAAAATAGATATATACCGCTATTTGACTACTATGCAAATATTTGTGAGATTGTCTCTGAATTATTAATCCTTGAAAAAATGTAAAAATACTACCGATATTTTACAACTAATTAGATGTAGGTTGCCATTTTCCTGCTGAGGGAATACTTGCCATGTCACACAGCAAGAGATCATTTTACATAGGAGTTAATTGTAAATTAAAATGACGTCACATTGGCTATTTGCTTATATAAACTGAAGCATTAAGAAAAGGTGAAACATCCATGAGCGCGAGAAAGATAGCGAATACTATTTGGAATAAGAATTCACAGAAACTTTATCGTTTTTGGGAAAAGTGACAGTCTTACATCATGCAGCATTAAGAGACCAATGTTGTAAAACTGTTCTTCTATCAAAAAACATTCGGTGTTCTCTGAAAGATTGGATACAGTTTTTGTTACCGACTGAGTAGGTTTCACCTCGCCTTAGCATGAGTCAGAATCCATCCGATCGTGATGTGGTAGGTGATGTTGTGTTGTGTTGCGTTAGTCAGGCATACGCACGCTCACACACACAGGAACACGCAGCGAAAAAGCATAGTGCGGCGCGTGGGACAGTCGTACTGTATCGAGCTGTCACCTTAAAAACCGTAAAAAATTACGTAAAGTGGGGATGTGAAACACATAGATATATACTATCGTGCTGTTTGTAGCTTCTCGATTCTGGTAAACCTTATGGAAGTGATGAGATTAAAATATATTTCTCGTCTCTCAATCACGTACTTTGTCAATTTGCTGCTGCAGGGAAACTGTTGAATATACAAAAAGATGCCAAACGATCGAATTTCTTTTCTAAAGAACAAAGTTTTCAATGTTGAACGAAAAAGACAAAAAAGCCAATAGTTCCCAGAGTCAATATAATTTTAATTCGTTAATTGCGTTCTAACTCGAATTTGTGAATTCTTACACACGGATAAGCTTTAGTATTGCGTGTTAACAACCATTTTTCTTTAAGTTTGGCCTATCGAGTTCATACTAAGAAACGTGTTTTATTTTTTTTTATTTTGCACAAAAAAAGATTGTATGAAAAATACCTAGATTGTCCCAAAAAAAAAACCACCAGTTCCCAATACAACCAGTTGTACACATAAAATAATACATGCATTGAATCGTAGGGGATTTTTTATCATCTTTTGCTTATCGAATAAAAATATAAAACGCAGTTTTTTACCTCAAAGCAACACCCCCAACCCTTTTCACCATAATTTGCCTTGAACATTACTGCCGATATTAAGTTAAACATATAATTGGGGGAATTCTGCAGATTAAGGAAATTTTTCTTGCTCATTTAAAATATGTTTTTTTTTCACCACATTTAATTGCCTAAAATTACTATTTCAGAAAAAGTATAAATTAAAAATAAAATATTACCTCAGAAAAGATTATTAAACGAAATCTATAAAAATCCATACTTTCTTATCTTAATTCATACTATCGATAAAAAAAATCAAGAAATCATTTTACACAGTATCGAAAAAACGTCGTCGTTTATTATGTAAAAACACCGGTTAACAATTCTCGTAAAAAACTCTCTCAGTTCAGTTCAGTGTGGATAGATCCGTCAGCACACGCTTAGCGATATTTCCCCCGCGTTTGTGGTTAGCAGCCGCCATCTATTGACTCCGTTCGGTAGTGCAAAGAGAGAGATATATGTTTTCAGCGCTTTATACGCATTCGCCACTTTGTCATTCGACTTTTTGGACATTCGCTATGTTTACATTCGACATTTCTTTCATTCGCTATTTTGATCGTTCGACATTTTGGTCATTCGATATTTTGACCATTCGACATTTTAGCTCCTCGCATTAATAAATTCGAAATTGTAAACGTTCTAAATATTCGTTATTCCAGAATTTAAGGTCTAAAATTCAAAAGATTATAATTTCCATTCATTCGATATTTCATCATTTGCAATTTCACATATTCTTATTTTTGTTTTCGATATAAATTTAATTCGAAATTTTTTTATTATCTATTTTTATTTTGTATTTCAGAAGCCCTCGTAATATTGGTCTGTTTACATTTGAAAAATCGTTATTTTAAAAATTCGATATTTCAACCAGTCTACTTTTGGTCTTTCGATATTTTGACCCTCACCCCGTAATGGCCATTAAGCGTTGAAAACGCGGTTTTCGCTCCGTCCTGCGGATCCATCGGTATTTGTTGGAAACCACTGGCCAAATCGAATGTCGAGAAATAATTCGCCTTACCCAATTGCTCCAATATTTTAATCATATTGGGCAATGGATAAGCATCGGATATAGTTTTCTCGTTCAATTTGCGAAAATCGATGACCATCCGCATACGTGGATTCCCCTGTGAATCTGCTTTCTTTGGAACGATCCAAACTGGCGAATTATACGGGGATCGTGAATGAACGATGGTACCGTCGGATTATTTTTTCCGTACCTGACGATCTAGCTTGTCCCTATAAATGACTGGGAAGCGATACTGCTTGGTATTTACAGGAAGATCATCGACTGTTGGAATTTTATGGTAAACGAGATCGGTGCATGTCAGCTTATCACCGGGTAACTTGTACATATTCGGGAATTCCTCTACAAGCCGACGGACGTGAGCAGCCTCCTCGTCATTTAATCTTTCGAGTCGGAGAGCCGCCACTATTGCCGACACTCGATCGACAGGAAGGGCGGAGCTGTTATCACCCGAATCCAAATCCTCCGAGTAACTCGAGTAACCCTCATCGCTACAAAGTTCGTATGGCTCGAGTTTTTGAGGTTCTAAATCAAATTCTACGTCCTCGAATCGCGTGTTAATTGCGAGAACTTGGCAAACACCGTTGTTCGGTGCGACAATTGCATTACCGATAACAACCCCTGATTTGGTTTTTATTCGCGGAAGATACCCACCGGCTAAGTTCGCGTTGGAAATTGGTATGCAAATTTGTTCTCGCATGCGTGCTTGCAGTTTGTAAGTACGAGACGTATTCTTCGCTAGATAGGTCGAGGTCGAGGATTCAAGATCAGGTGATGGATCATGTAGAAAGGGTTTCGGCCGAATAGGATCAGCCAGCGTGACCATCGTATTATGATAGAACGAAATTTCGGATTTTTCTGCAAAAAAGTACGGTTTTCCGAGTAGCGCGTCGCTTTTTAACGGCAAACTGCGCGTAACATAAAACTTAGTCGGTCGGTCCGTAAAGCGTAAAAGTACTGACCCGAGTGTCGGCACATCTGTTGCCGAAAAACCCGATATCCAAATTCGGTCATTGGTGTCAATTACTAAATCTTGATCGAGTGCACTCAATTTAATCCGTATCTAGGAAAAATCGCCCCTTTTTATGACGTAGTTCGGGCGCTTTCATTTCCACTACAGGGTCTTCTGTGGTGGCTGGAGTCCAGAGGACGAGGCGACGTTCTCCAGAAATCGTACTGACGACTGGTGGTCGCCCAGTCGACTCAAACGCACCATGGGTGGTTGATCTGCCGTGCGGCTCGTCGGCGAAATTGCACGACGAGCCTCGGTCGAGTTTAAAGGCTCACGGAAGTGTTGAACCGACGGCGGCGCAGGACATGACTGTCCATGACTCCATGGACAACATGGGCAGCATACACATCGTCTGCTCACGGTGCAACAACTCTCGCGACCACAACTTTGGCGTGAGACCCTTGAATTTAGCCTGACACTCCAGGGACAACAAGGGCAGCACGAACAACACCTATACACGGTGCAGCAGTTCCTACGGCTGCAACCACGTCGATATTCTTTGCGGCTCGGTCGCGCATCTCTAAAATCGTTCGTTCATTTTAATATACCGGGCGGTCGCTGCTCTATTCGCTCTCGATCTCGCGACGACCAACCGCGATCGGCCGGTGGAGACCAGTTGCGATTTTTGGGGCTCGACCAATTTGGGTTTGGCGACGGAGAACGCGACGCGCCGAGCGCGTAGAGCACCTGAGCTAAGTCGTCTCTAGCGTGCTCTCGAATTTTGACGCGAGATTCGTGAAGCGCGAGCTTTTCTGCAATTTTGAAAGCAGCTTCGAGGGTTTCCGGCTCGCGTAACGCTACTGCGCGCGGTGATGGTCGTGGGCAAGCCGTCGATGAAGCAGCTAAGGGCAATTTTGTGCAATGGATCGCGTTCTAAAGGGGTTCTATATTGAATTGTGATCTAAACGCGGCCCTTCCCCCGCTTAGCAAAATTCTGATGCGATCATAAAATTGACCCACGGTTTGGTCACGTTTCATGCGAATTGAGCTTAGTGTTCGCGAATAATACTCGTAGTTTTTACCGCGAGCGAGGCGTTCTTTTAACAAATTGATGAGCTGCCTCACCGAACCGACCGTTTCGCCGTAGACACAGTTACGCGTGTCTCCCCTAAGGTGAGAAATCACAGCGCTGACGATTTGCCCTTCCGCGGTTGCCGGAATGAACGTTGCAGCGTTCTGAACGTCCTGTAAAAAATCTCTTAAAGGCATATTTTTCCCATCAAATGTGGGAATATTCGCAAAATTATTTTGTATGGTCAAGCTTTCGACCATCGTTGTTACGTTGGCCAAAAGCTCGGCCAAAATCGTTTCGTTAGCCATCTCGAAACCTTGCCCTCTAGACTTATTTGTACAATTATGAAGGAAATACACAAAACAAAAAACAAAAACAAAGAAAAAGAATGGAATTTTTCCACTTAAAGGCTTCCCATTATACCGGCGAATCCGTTAGGGAAATGTAACCCGACGTGGAACAAGCTTTCAGAGGCCGAATGGTGAATAAGCACCGTGCCTAGCGTCTGGATATGATTTCCGTCGGCGAGCGCTATGCTTAGGATACTTGCAGGATTTATATCAATTTCCGTCACGAGGGCACTTAAGCTAACTAAATTGTGACCGACCGACGGATCGAGGAGAAAAACTGCAGAACCCCCCAATAGCTCCGGAGCGTCTAATATTTGATTCGGCCCTCCAGAGTGCTCCCTACGGTCCATATCACGCGTGAACCGAACGGGTTAAATTTGACGGCCAAAAGGGGTAAAAAAAAAAACCAAAAACAAGAAAAATTTCCTAAACCCAAGGGAAATTCAGAAGTATCCCACTTCTGACACCAATTAATATGTCACGTGCGGAGCGGTTTCGCACGCACCAATATCAACCTCCCGCGTGAAGCGCAGGAGTTTATATTTATTTTTTTACGCGGGAATACCGCTGTTCGTCCTATACAGGGCGTTTCCTTGGGATTAGGTAAGAAAGGGGTTTTGAATAAATAAAATGTCAGGCGGCAATTCAGAGGTAAAATCTAAGTATATTGTTAATAATGAAAAGAGAGGATGCTAAACCGCGGGATTGACAAGCAATGATCACTTAAAAATAATTACACTACTACTCACACGTACTCTTTCGAACAATCTGTTATCGACGCATACACTTAATCTACACGACGTATTGTTCGTAGCGTAACAAAGACACAAATTATAATTTTGGTTAAATTTAACGCTAAAACTAAACACTATCAGTCTGACACACCGCGACGCGAGCAACTACCGGAATATTCCAGGTTCTATGTTTGACTGGATACTTCGCGGAAAAATTATTACCAAATTTGCAGTTACTTTTTCCGTTAACGGGTAGCAAAAGACTACTCGTAACATCCCTGTTCGGTCCTCCGATGGCTCGCTTGCCACCGGACAACGAGGCATAGCACAGTGCTCGCGCCACGATTGTCAGTCTAGATTTCTACGTTTTGTCACGTCCGCCGCATCCTGGTGTTTAATTACACCCAGGATTCAGCGGACGCTGACAACGGTGATCTCACTTCTAAATATAGTAATAAAATAAAATAAAGTCGTGAAAGTTACGCGAAAAGAATGCCGCGCATATATAATATATATATATAATATAATAAACTTATATAAACTTATATAATTAATAATTAAATAACGCGGGACGTGACAAGGGTAGTGTACCGTCGGCACCGCGATTAGCGTTTAAATATACGGGGTTATAAGGCCCGTTACTCTGCTGCTTAGAGACGACACTTTCGATACTGTCGCACGCCAACTTAATCTTATGCGGTTGATTACAGGAGAGTGAGGTTACACTTTGGTTACACACAAAACAAGTTATATATTTTAAAACTTTAACAATGATTACAAAAATTAATAGTTTACAGTTGTTTTAGTAAAAGTGAAGTTATAAGATAATGTAGTGGATAGCAAACTGGTACAAGGAGCTCAGTTGCTCTTGTCGCGATGACGATTGATGTTAGACTGACGAGATGAAGTTTTGCTCTTTCGTGATCGGTGATGAGAGCGATCTAAAAAATGGAAAGGAATCCGACGCCACTTTTCGTTGTATATAACGATGAATATTATTGGTGAAAAACGGTTACAAAAAATAGTGGGCGGATTTCACTTAATCCCAATCACGAGAGGTATGGTGAGGGTAAAATTGCTGGAAAAACCCTCGACGAACGCGAGGTTTGACCATCGGACAATTTTGTATGATGTACTCTTTTTGATCACTGGTTACTGGCGACTGGTTAATCTCTTTATTAGTGAATTCTGATACTTCGACGCAGTACGTGTTTTTTTTCCCTTAAAATGTGAATTTCTATTGTAAGAGTATTGAAGAGAACTATAAAGAAATATAGAGGCTTAAAAACAGAGAAAGTTGCGAGTTCTTGCCAAATGTTAAATAGCCCTGTGCATGGTCTGATCAACGTGCAGTACGTCCAGCGAAGCCGCCTGTAGGCTTATAGTCCCTTTCTTATTGCCGTCCGATCCGAGAGCGGTGCTCTGACCTGACGAGCCGTTGTAGGGCGACTTGAATGTTAATATTTTATACTTATTACTAGTAATGTTTAGCATTGGTGTCGATTTGTAAATAAATGAATATCGTCTTGCGTGGTATGCACGCCACAGGTTAGAAAGTATTGGGAGGTCCTCTCGAATATTTGGGATGGCTTTTGGTAAATTCCCGTGACGCCCCGCGTAGAAAAAAAAGAATCTGGCTGAGATTCTTAAGAAGATTCTCACCGAGAAGCACGGTTGTGCGCCGGACCGAGATTCTTTTAAAATCTGTCTGAGAATCTCGCTGAGATTCTCTAGAATCCCAGCGAGATACTCGTGGAGATTCTTTAGTGGGAAGCTTACAATAAAAAGAATCTCCATAAGAATCCCGCTGAGATTCTAAAGAATCTCAGCGAGATACTTGTAGAGATTCTTTAGTGGGAAGCTTAAAATAAAAAGAATCTCCATAAAAATCCCGCAGAGATTCTAGAGAATCTCAGCGAGATACTCGTAGAGATTCTTTAGTGGGAAGCTAAAAATAAATAGAATCTCCATAAGAATCCCGCTGAGATTCTTTAGAATCCCAGCGAGATACTCGTGGAGATTCTTTAGTGGGAAGCGTAAAATAAAAAGAATCTCCATAAGAATCCCGCTGAGATTCTCTAGAATCTCAGCGAGATACTCGTAGAGATTCTTTAGAGGGAAGCGTAAAATAAAAAGAATCTCCATAAGAATCCCGCAGAGATTCTAGAGAATCTCAGCGAGATACTCGTAGAGATTCTTTAGTGGGAAGCTGAAAATAAAAAGAATCTCCATAAGAATCCCGCTGAGATTCTAAAGAATCTCAGCGAGATACTCATAGAGATTCTTTAGTGGGAAGCTTACAATAAAAAGAATCTCCATAAGAATCCCGCTGAGATTCTAAAGAATCTCAGCGAGATACTTGTAGAGATTCTTTAGTGGGAAGCTTAAAATAAAAAGAATCTCCATAAGAATCCCGCAGAGATTCTAGAGAATCTCAGCGAGATACTCGTAGAGATTCTTTAGTGGGAAGCTAAAAATAAATAGAATCTCCATAAGAATCCCGCTGAGATTCTTTAGAACCCCAGCGAGATACTCGTGGAGATTCTTTAGTGGGAAGCGTAAAATAAAAAGATTCTCCATAAGAATCCCGCTGAGATTCTCTAGAATCTCAGCGAGATACTCGTAGAGATTCTTTAGTGGGAAGCTGAAAATAAAAAGAATCTCCTTAAGAATCTCGCTGAGATTCTAAAGAACCTCAGCGAGATACTGATAGAGATTCGATACTTCGATATGTCGAAGGCAAACAAAAATAAAAAATGAAAAACAAATTGTTCTAGTTAAAATAATAAAATTTAAAGTACAAAAATCGAAAAAGAAAATTGGTAAAACAATTTAAGAATGTTCATCGTAAAAAAAAATTAATCCATTACCATGAATAAAAAAAAGGATGCAAAGTGGAACTTTGCACATTGATTCCTCATTATATTTCGCGTTTTACAAAGCAACCTCTAAGAGGAAGTATGGTAATTGATTTTGGATTCCTCATTGAGGAAGCTTTGCAAAAACCGAAATATAATGAGGAAGCAATGTGCAAGGTTCTGCTTTGCATCCTTGTTTTAAATGAATAAATGAGCACACACTCCCGCTTTGTGAAAATATAATAAGGACGAACGATTCAGAAACTCACTCGAATCCTTTATCTTCTCTGTTTTTTTTTTTTGTAGAACATAATAGAAACCGGTGTTTTCCGAAATTTGATTGGGAAGCAAAGATATGACTAGTTTATACGACATAAATCGCTTCTTTTCGCAATATAGTGTGACGGCCCTACATTGCATGTAAGAAGACGATTCGAATGAGAGAAATATATAGGTGACATTAGCGCAGTGGTTAGCGCTCTTACTTAGTACCTGAATAATCCGGGTTCGATTCCCGGTGATCACCATATATTTTCTCTCTTCGATACTTCGTCAGTCCATCCGCAATGCCGATATCTACACTTCCCCAAACTCTCCGCCTGGTCATTACATGGTGTCAGAAGTTACGGGCCCAGAAACGTCCTCAATTCCGCATTGTACCGATGGAGCACACACACAGATTCCCGCCAACACAGGCCTGGCACTGAAGAGCTACACCGCGGGATTCAACACGGCCGAGGGAAGAGGTCCGACGTTGGATACAGGCTTCGCGTAGCATCTACGATAACTCCACTACAATCGCGTAACAGGAAACCTAACTCTGCACTGTCGACGAGGACGTCGAATACAGTGAAGGGGGGTGTGTGCCCTACATTGCATATAAGAAGACGATTCGAATGAGAGAAATATATAGGTGACATTAGCGCAGTGGTTAGCGCTCTTACTTAGTACCTGAATAATCCGGGTTCGATTCCCGGTGATCACCATATATTTTCTCTCTTCGATACTTCGTCAGTCCATCCGCAATGCCGATATCTACACTTCCCCAAACTCTCCGCCTGGTCATTACAATAGACTGTACAACATCGCTACGAAAATATGGTATCGTTCAACACTTTTGGGCTATATCTGACATATTTTTCTGTTAATCATGAATTTGGCACTCATTTAACGCCCAGCTCGTTACTTGATACCAAAATTCGCATCGCAGAAAAAAAATCAAAAAATTAAAAAAATCAAAACATCATAAAATTTTAACGGTTCAAGCGATCTTAACCAAATTCAATAGTGATCACCGGCGTATGAAAGCTCACATTCATACCAATTTTTTTTTTTTTTTTTTTTTTTTTTTTGCATTTTCCCCCGCTTATCAAGTCTCCGATGTGAGTCTTATAGCGGGTCGACTCGGCTTTCCGCACAGTATTATTTAATTATTCGTCATCCGAAGCATTTCTGCCGCGAGCCAGTCCCCCCCCCCCAGATTGCGGCCGCATCCGACTTCCCCCTCTATATCGCATTCGCCATAGCATTTCTGCTATGGGCATAGGAAAACTGCGGAAAACCCATGCCGATATAGCCGGTCTCAAGTTCGCCTCCCGGAACCGGAGCTACGTCACGTTTCGTCGAGAACGTAAACACGGACTACAGCTGTATACATGTGACCCCCACAGGTAGAAATACCTGTGTGGGTCTCATGTATACATCTGGAGCTTCATCGCGTCCGTATTTATATTTTCGACGAAAATCGACGGCACCGGGAATCGAACCCGCGACCTACCGATGCTCTGGACTAGAGGCCAGTACCCTAACCACTAGACCATCGCACCGGTCATTCATACCAATTTTAAGATAAATATCTCGAAAATTGAAAGAGTTATCGCGTTAACAGTCGTTTTTCAAAAAATAAAAAAACGCGTAATAATTTAACGATGAAGTGGATTTTAACAAAAATCTGTATGAACGATGAGGCTTGATCCCTCTATCTATGGTCCAAATTTCAGCTTGATATCTCAAGGCATTCCCGAGTTATAAAGGTTTACATTTTTCGATCGTGTAACACACACATACACACAGACATTTTTTCTAAATCACTTTTCTCGACGTTTTGGTCCATTCTGAGTGTACTGACATGAAAATCTCGAAAAAAAAAATTTGTAATGAAAACAAAGCTTCCTCTATGAGGACGCAAAGATGAATCAGTACTTAAAAATACGAAAAATATGCTGTGTGAGACAGCTGATCGCGTGCCATGTGCCGTGAGTTTCGATTCGGTCGACCACTGAATGAAAAAAACGGATTTTTCAGGGGACTTAAAATATTTATTTTACCATATAATCGAAATGACTGGAGATACTGCAATTATTTTGGTTTCAAATTATATAATTTGAGCTAAACTATTTATCTGCAGCTAAAATTAATTTGAAAGCACTACAATATTAATAAATATAAACATAGTAACCTTGAAAAAAAAATCTAAAATGCGAAACTCGAGTAAGAGTGTCTGGCAGCGCCTAGTCGGTTCGGCCGGTATGGTAAGATTAGGTAAATGTACTTGCCTCGAAACGTTACCGCGTCACTTGATACTTAAATTAAGATTTAATCGACCAGATAGTTAATAAATAATAAATAAATTGCACTGATGAATTCATTGCTCAATTTAACGATCATTTATTATATTTAAAAACATAACTTTTTTTTTTCGAAATTTTAAACAAAAAATAAAAAAATAGAGGAATCATATGGCCGCTTCTTTTTCAAGATGATTGGGGTTGCGCAGTGATCCGCATTTGAGGTTGATCACGCGAATGTATTCGGGCCAGGAGAGACCAGAACTTTTACGGTCGATATAATCTAAATCAGAGAATATATCATATTATATTATATATATGTTATATTATATGTCTTAAAATTAATATCTAATAAAGCTGTTTATTACAAGAAAATCATTCGAATCTTCAACAACATATCCCAGTAAACACATAATTGAACAGCAATGTAACCTGGAAGTTACATGTGATTGTAACAATGTAACGCTTGCGTTATGTTGCGGCTATGCAACGTAGGAGTAACATGTGATGTTTCATTTGTTATATTCAGGTAATGTTACTGTTATGTGACATATTCTCGTTGCAGTTGCATAACAAAAGCTGTGAAACCGCAACGCAACATCCAAGTAACAATTTGGACGTCACTTTTGTGACAGGAAGGCGATGTTACCGTTATGTAACGTGGCAACATTGTAAAAACGTTGAAAGGGAATGTAACATTAACGTAACATGTATATTACAGTGGTTTTGGAACATCGTAAACATCGACGTTATGTAACCTGTTATGTGCTGTAGTTACGTTACAGTTATATAACAAAATTGTGTAACTGTAATGCAACATGTATGTAACGATTGTAATGTAACTGTGGCGATACTTCGGTTATGTTACAGTTATGTAACGTGGCAACGTTGTAAGAACGTCACATATTCATACAGTATGTTATGTCCGCTAGATGACGAACGACTCAAAAGTTTCTCACAAGCGATTCGTGACCCTAGCGTGTATAAGATTGAGCGACTTCGCAGTTCAAAAGAAACAGTGGGTTATCCTTCGGAGGTGTCCTAACTGGTTGGCATTATTCGCCAATAGCTTGTTCTACTTTTAATTGTAGCAGCTATTTTTTTAACCGTGTAGCGTTCTCGCAACCCGTGGACTTTTGTGGACTTTAAGTCGACAAAAGTACCTCACGTGAAGTTACCTTTCGAAGTTGCGGTTTCGTGAATTTTACGTTACTTGTTTCACATTAGTAACATTACGCACCGTACAGGTAACATAACTGAATTGTAACGGTTACGTAACGCATGTTACATAACATGGTAACATTGTTGAGTGGGAAATAATAACTTACATGTAAGTTACATGTAAGTTACAAGTGATGTTAGTTGTTACATTGGGTTACATTGCTGTAACATTGCTGTACCATAACCATGTTTACTGGGATGTTGTTTCTTATCGATAACAATATTGGAGAATGTGGGAATAACGGTGACTAAAAAATACATTATTATTTATAAAAATAAATCATCTTTTGGGTTAAAATGAGACTAGAAACTAGAACTCATCTTTGAAAATGACAACATGAACGTCAATACGGTTAATGAATAATTTATCTTTTCTTTGAATATAGATAATGCTCCATCGACCCATGAATCGATAATAACGGTCACCGGTGGGGTCATACTAGTACTTCGTAGTATAAACCAACTATCACCTAGCAAGCTTTCAATTCACGGCTGTTAAATACTGTTTTCAGGTCAATTCATTGCTTGACACAGTCAAAAAGATGTTTATTAAACTTGAAGATGTATATGTAATCCTAACAAAAAGTATCAATATTCTAATCTACAACGGCGGTCAAAATAAAGGAAATACACCTTCCTTTACATACGGATGACTTATTATATTTATTCATTTAAATCTCAAATTCTACATCGAAACAAAATTTAATTTTTATTTTTATCCTAAATTGCTAGAACTTGCCGGGTTGCATACGGTAGTGAATAGATTGGATTACTCGACAAAAATCTTACACACGTTTGTTTAGTGAATAACAATAAAGCTATATATTTCAGCCTTTAAATGGATGTCAAACGAAAGCTTATGTAGTAATAAAGCAATAAATAATAGTTGGGCGTCAATTGAGCACTGATCTCAACAACCAATTCCGTATCCAAGTGGTGGAATTTCTTATAAGCAATCAGATACCAACTAGTAATCTAAGATTAAAAAATCGTTCTCATTGGTATGAGATGATAGGTTAGCCGACATTCACGTGTTTAAACAAACACTAAAATGCAAAATTCAAGATAAAAGTCCAATTCAATTATGTTGACCGCCATTTCCTTATTTTCCCCAACCATCGATATTTTTAACCGATACATTTAAACATCTAGCGTATGCATCGCCTTCCGATTTTCACATGCTTATGACGCAAACATAGCTGAGGCATTATTGCATTACACGTAACCCTTCTGCATACGCCTTCATAATGGGCCAGTGAAACACAAAAAAGATCAGTTCAATAGAGAATGGCCTTTACTTAAAAAATTTAGATTAAATTGGAAAAAAACCTATAATCAAATTTTATCTCATACATTATTGCGTTGCGTTTCCCACTTAGCCCTTCTGCACACTTCTTCATAATAGTTCAGTGAAATAGAAAAAAAAAATCATTTCAATAGATGATGGCCCTTACTTAGAAAAGTTAGGTTAAAAGTAAAAAACAAAATATAATGAAATTTGATGTGATTCAATAAATTTGGAAACTTAATATATAGAGAGTACGTAAAAAACGAGAATTTTCGTATTTTTTACGTTACAATACGCTTTGGGATTATCGAGATATCACCAAACCAAACAAAATATAAGCAAACGGTTTATCTCGAAAACAGAACACCGTAGGCTCTTGAAATTTAGTACTTTTTCTGAGGGTATATAGTACCCCAATAACGCAAAGTTAAAACATTTTTCGGGATCATTTGAAAATCGGGTGGCTGAATTGGTGTGGAATGCCTCAGCTATGGTTATGCTACGCAGCATATATTTTATGTAAAACATTTGAATGTTTTAATATTTAACTAACAATATTTCAAACGTTTCGGCTCTGGTCTCAACCCTCTTATCTCTGGTAAAAATGCCCGATTAAATTGATAGAAAACAAAGGATTTCGTAACCAATATAGTAAAAAACACGATAGCTATCGTGTTTTTGGTACCGAAATCAGCGGTTTCAATATATTTTTTTTTATATAACTTCAGTAGAAAAACTGCTGAGATATCTTACAACGATATCAACAATATTTCATCCGCCTCGTTCCCCTGAAGTTTAAAATAGTACTTACATTTGATCGCGTTTAAAATATTTTCGGGTACTGCCAAACGGCCCTTCCCCTCTTTCATTTTCCCCGGCTTAGTCTTTACTCCTCTAGCTGACATTTTTTTCAATTCTTCCACCCCCACCAAGTACACCAACAAACGCCTGACCATCTCTTTCGGTGTACGCTTGAACTTCAATATATTGAGTTTCAGTTCCGTCGAATTTACGACGACGCCAGAACCAGGTTGAATTTCGACCTTGTAACGTGGTGCTTTTTGCGCACCGCGTTACTGCTGCTGTCGGAAGCCCTAAGGCTACAATTTCGCATACCGTCCGCTGTCGAGCTCTCTCCAGGGCAAAAATTAGGTTTAAGTTAGGTTTAGAATAATTTTTCTCGTTAGATGTAAGTTCGTTAGGTTAAGTTTGTATTATTTGTGTAAACTCCGACCTCACTGGCCCCTTCAAGAACGCGACCACCGGTGGACTTTGGTATTTTGAGGCTGTCATCTTTATCCGCTGTCGTCAGGCTGTCTTGGTCCCAAGGACATGCGTTAGCCCTAAGGAAGTGAGGAACCGAGGGGTGTGCAGTTAGACCTCACCTTCACGCGGAGTGGACGCCAACTGAAGGTTTCAGTTCCCGACGAGATCGTTCACCTCGTCGGCGAAATACACAACTTGAGACAGAGGGCCACGGACGACTGGAATCTTACCACCGTCGTGCCCGCTCTGCCCGATTAGATTAGAGCAATGGACCTCCAATATTTTTAACCGCCAACTTTTGAGGAAAAGATGAGGCACCGATTGCTTGGTGGGACGAAATTTAAATGCCCCGGAGCAGCCCCTGAATTCCGTTGGAATTTATGGACGTCATCCCCTCGATGGACATCTACCTTTTGGCGTACTCGAGCCATGAGGCGGCACCTCCACCACCCGAGATGCCCACGAGTTTTTCCATGCGAGTCAGCGTTGGCCGGTATACGGGATTCACCGCACCGCAGGCTGAGGCGGGGCCATGTAACGCTGTCGAAAATTCTCGGACACCCCCACGAATTAAATCAGGCTACAAAAATTAATCACGCGAGTTTTCCAGCGGTTCAACCTCAGCAATAACATGAACAAATTGCAGCGAGGAAAAATCAACATGTAAGGTAACCGCTGGCCGTGGTTAAAACATCACCCACAACATCAATCATTGGCTAAATTTCTTTCGCTGTCGGGGTGTGGAGAAATCGACAACACTTTGTTTATGAGGGACAGCGGTGAGGAGCAGTAAGGAGACGACCATTAAGAAGTGAGGGAAGCTGTCGGCACGCGTCGGAAATTTTCGGTGATCGAGGACTTAAAGTGGGGATCATTCGCTCCCGTTTTCGAAAAGCTAAGGATCATCGAGAACTTCGTGATTAGCCTCGATCGACCGCGGACGTGTCTCGGAGCTTCAGGAACTTATCGTTGGGCCGAGAGTAGCGGCGATCCACCGGAGAGGTCGAAAAATTATCGTGAGGACTAGTGCCAGTGAGGACGTGAGTACCCGTATCCCGGGAGTCAGTTTTGTCGGATCTGGAAGCTGTGAGTCGATTTATACTAAATTATTAAGTGAATTTTTCGCGAGTAAATTACTCGCCGTAGTTTAGGCCCTGGAAGAGAGGAGGCTGTCGCGAAGGGTCTATTTCTACTTCGTCTATTTCTATTTCGTTTTTCGTCTAATTCTATTTCTATTTCTATTTCTATCACTTAATTTCTCTGTCTTATAATTCCTCCGTTATCTATTGGTTTACCGTTCAAACTTTAGTTCATGGTTATTTCGCCGAATATCGGTTTGTTGTATTTATCTTTCAGCCGTAAATTTTGTATAATTTTTTTTTGGATAAGCGTAATGGTTATTGTGTTACCGAAATTATCGTGGCTGTCGAAATATTCTCACCAAGAAGAGCTATCGGCCGACCTTTTTCATTGAAGTATCGCAAAGGCAAATTATTTCTGAATATTTCGAGCAGCGTGTGCGTGCGGCGACCGACTAGAAGGCGTTTCGTCCTTTTTTTTTGCTTTGTGTTTGTTGGATGTTGAAGAATTTGTGGACCAAAATAAGACTGATTTTTTTTGTGCAATTTAGGGAATTTATGAGGAAACTTAGTTAGTTAGTTTTTCTCGAAATTATCGTGCTGTCGTACCGGGCTCAGCCGTAGGCTGGGAAAACCGGTGTTTTAGTACCGCCATCCTAAGCCGAATTTTCGGGAAAACCGAAAGAAAAGTTCTTTCGTTCAGTGAGTTAGTTAGTAGCCTCTCGATCGATTTTCGTGCTGTCGTGTTGGGAGATTGGTCCCACGTGAGCGAAACGACTGTATTGTTAATTTCTCAGCCGATGCTTTAGAGTGAAGGGCGCGATCGAGAGTATTTTTCAGTGTCTTTTGCATCAGTTTATTACTAGCCTAAGTTAATTCAGAATTAGAAAGTAAGAGATTCTGCGCGTTGTTCGCTAATTTTTATGTATACGATCTCATTAATAATTATAATTTTGCTTGGATCTCAGTAATTGAGAAAGTCATCGAAGTTGTCGAGCTCCCGAGAACTGGGAATTAGTTGTCTTATTCACCGTCAATTTATCGAAATATTTACCGCTGATTTACCGAAATTTAAACTTTTTGCTTTATATTCCACCTTTTTTTTTATTCTCGTAATCTACCATTGTATATCGCATTCAACCTAATTTTACCGATTTCTATTTCACTTCCGAAACGGTCTCAAACCACCTACTTTTCCAAATTAATAAACTTTACTCTGTTATATTAAATTTAATTACCGAGTTTTTTTTGTTTGTTTGTTGTGCGTGTCGGCCCCGCCCCTCTACCGCAGAAACTGAGCTAGTGGCTTGTGCCGTCAATTCTCCCGCTGTCGAATTAAGCTAGCTATCGAGTCAAATCGAGTCAATTTTTTTTAGGGCCGTCTCTAGGCGGCTGGCGCCCTGGGAGACAGTCCGGGGGAATAGGACGAAGGTGCCGGAGAGTAATTTCCCGGTTACAACCTATATCGTTGATAATTGGTGACACTTTAAATCAATCTTACAGTTGCTTTTGTGCCAATAGTGATGACTTTTAGTTTTAATATAGTCTGCCACATCACCCTGCTTAAAAGATCAGATGGTATTTCAATAGAAAGGATAAAACTAATCATCGATTTCAATTGTACGTCTAGGAAAATGTATTATGGATTGTACTACACACATGTTTAGTTAAAGGGACAAAAATGTTTGTCATATTATTTCATCAGTTTTATTTAGTATTTAAATTTATAAACAATATTCAATCGGAAGGTATTAGATTTTGTTGTAGTGTCCTGATACCCCAGCAATTTTATCTATAGGCTATGAACGGTGGCGGGCAATAGCTCATTTCGATTATTGGAATATTCTTAATCGATTCACCGTCCAGATTTTTAATAGTATTAGTTCTTCCAAAGTTATAGCCATAATAATAAACTTATGACGGTCAATCAATAAGTCAATTTTCAATAAACAAAATCAGCTATAGCTAGTCATAATCGGACTGATATTACGGGCATCGGAAATTTTCAGATATTGATCGATTTACTTTTTATATCAGGGCTGAGAATATATGTATATATCAAGAATTAATGCATTAAAGAGGTGTATTATCAAATTTGACGTAACCACAAACCATTAACACCACAAACTATTTTATTAAGCTACCAGATATTGTAGAAGAGATTTTAGAAACTTAGTATTTTTTTTCTTTTTTTTTTTATTAATGGTTCTTTTCGTACGCCTTCTTCAGGCTTTTACGTTTTTTTCCCCTCTCTCCTTTTCCCCGTTCCTTCATAGAGTCCCCTCTTAGAGTGTTGTCCGCAGCCACTCATCCTAATGCCCCTTTATATCGCATTCGCCATAGCATTGCTGCCATGGGCATAGGGAAACTGCGGAAAACCTATGCCGATATAGTGTTACGTCCGGGCGGCAGACTCTCCTGAGTTGCCCTATTGGAAGTCGTAACGGCGGTCTCTCTTTCGAGTCAAGGCGCTGGCCCTTTACATCGGGGACACTGACCTCGCCATGCGCTACCTCAATTTGTATATTTCTTTGGGATGACTGGAGACTTGGAGACAGAGACTCGAAGTAGGAAGACCAGCATGCAATGCAAAATAATTCCAATCGCAGAGTATATATGTATATTCTTTTGTACTCACAATTTATTTATTCGTTGTAACGTTGATCAGAAGATACAGACTTTAAATTACTCGAAAAGATTAACCACGCAGGGTTAATGTCGTACCTAGGAGCTTTGCGCGCTCCTTCGAAGTGATGCAGCAGGTCGGTGGTCGGAGAATAACTGGATTTTTAAGTAATTATACGCTGCTTATATACTATTGTCGCCCTAATGAATTTTAGATAAAGTAGTAGGGATACTCGAGAATTAGGGTCCAGATTTATGGCGCGAGGCGTATGGGAAGTAGGTGTCATGCGTGTTTATATAAAATTGATATACATTTCGTTAACCGCGGGCTTGCGTTTGAAGGGTTTGCGGCGCGTATATACTCTACAGTTCAACATGTGGTCTGTAGGAGATGCTTACTTGTACTATTTGGTGATGAGGGGCTCGCGTCCGCGTTGACAGCAATCTTTCTATACTTATAGTTACGCGAGACGTAGAAATAAGTGTCATGCGTGTTTATATAAAGTTGATTAACAGCAGACTTTTCGTTTGAAGGGTTGCGGCGCACGTATACTCTATGTGGTCTGTAGGAGATTCATACTTGTACTATTTGAAATCTTGCTAGTACCATGCGACATTTGATGAGGGGCTCGCGTCTGCGTTGCCAGCAATCTTTCTTAACGATAGTGTTATACTTATAGTTACGCGAGACGTAACAATAGCCGGTCTCGAGTTCGCCTCACGGCACCAGAGCTACGTCACGTTTCGTCGAGAATATAAACACGGACTACAGCTGTATACATGTGACCCCCACAGGTAGAAATACCTGTGTGGGTCCCATGTATACATCTGGAGCTTCATCGCGCCCGTATTTATTTTTCGACGAAAATCGACGGCACCGGGAATCGAACCCGCGACCTACCGATGCTTTGGACTAGAGGCCAGTACACTAACCACTAGACCATCGCACCGGATTTTTAGAAACTTAGTAATCATTTCATTATTGTAAATGATTCCTCAAGTAGCATTTCTTGCGGCCGAAACTTACATGAATGACCGCTTAGCTCCGTAACAGTGTGCGCGCCAACTGCTGAGGCATTTTTAAAAGTTTTAACGTATTATAGTACAGTTAAAAAGGATGCAAAGTCGAACCTTGCACATTCCTTCTTCATTCTTTTTCGCTTTTTACAAAGCCGTCTCTATGAGGAAGTTTCTTTATTTTATTTTTGGCTTCCTCACAGAGGAAGTTTTGCGAAAGTTGAAAATTATTGACGAAGTTGCTAATTTCTGACGTTTTATGAAATCCAGAGCGACACCAATAAATTTTTTAAAAAATTCAAAATCATGTAAAATCCGGACCGCTTTACCGATCATCACCAAATTTGGTACGTAGTAAGACTGAATGTTATTTTTCCTGTGTACAAAATTTCAGTCGATTAGTTGAAATTTTACCTCAATTAGAGCAAAACGAAAATTTTTCGAAAAATTCGAAATCTCATAAAAACCGAACCGCTTTACCGATTTGGCCCAAATCCAATAGCAAAGGCCGTGTCACTTTGTTGAATTCTAATACGAAATTTTAGCCCGATAGCTAAAAATTCGTTCGAGCTATAGCATTTACGTACTTTTTTTCAAAATTTCAGAATACTTACAACAATGAAATGCGTTAAGCGATTTTTGTAAAATTTATACCATTTGAAGATTAGCCAGTACTGTTCATGTAGTTTAAATTTTAGCTGATTCGGTTAAATACTTTATAAGTTACAGTTATATGAATTTTTGGCCTTTCATCACACACACACACATACATACCATCCGGACAATTTTTCTAAATCACTTTTCTCGATGTTTCAGACCATTTTAAACGTTTTGACATGAAAATCTCAGAAATGTTTTTTTTCATGAAAACAAAGCTTCCTCTATGATGAAGCAAAATTAGTAAAAATAAAGATGCCTGTATCGGCTAATTTTTCCGTTCAATTTTGAAGATGCTTTTTTCACTACTGAAGTTTTTAAATTTAATTTCATAGAATTATTCCCTATATGAATCCATCGAATCTTTAAAGCAGGGTTTTATTGAAGAATCTTTACAATACCTCGACATCTTCTAAATCCGATTTTGAGACATTCTGACGTTCTCGGGATCTTGGGTATGTAGTCGGTCGTTCGCACAGACTGTCGACTTTGCTTATTAAAGCGGAAAGCACGGGCCGCAGATTTTCCAGGGTGACTATATAAAATGTGGAGTAAAAATAGCAATAAAAATGAGAGAAGACATAAGGGTGCATTAATCTGGCGTTGCTACAATAGCTTTAGTATATTGCGATACAATTGCAAGGCCAACTTCACAACCTGCGTATAATGGTCGCTGCCTCGCACTTGTATCGCAACGTACTATTCTGAGGAATGTGAGTTTGCCGCACGATCCGAAGGCGAGTTTTGGAATCAGACGAGTTAAGAACAAGTTTTCCCAACGAGTATTATAGCAAATTTTACTTTAAAAGTTGTGAAAATGTGGCTGCGCATTATGTGGTAAAAACTTATATCGCGAAACGTAAGTTCACATAATTTGATATAAATGTATACCACATAATGCTCCAACAAAAGGTAATTTTCTTGACATGTATTAGGGTAGAATTGCCGGTTGTGGCCACCCCCGACACTTAAATACGTTTTTCGTGACTATTTTAATTCTGTACCTGTATTTACTCATTGAAAACTCTCATAAAAATTTGGAAAAAATTGTCTCACTACCAACTTTTTGTCCTAAAGTGGGACAATTTTTTTCCGATTGTTTATGAGAGTTTTCATTTTTTATTTATCTTTTAAACTCTCATCGAAATTCTAAAGGATTGTCCCACTTCCGGTCTAGGCTTAAAATGTTCGTCTTTATGAGTAGTATCTTAGATATTTTTTCGGAAAAAATAAAAAACGTCCAAGTTTTTTAAAAATGGATTTTTATGTTTATTAATAAAAAATCAATGCTTCGGATGCGTTAAAGAATTTTTTGAGTAAGTTGACATAAAAGTATACTTCAAAATGAAAAACTTTTATGTAGGTGTTTTTACGATACGACTTATATCCAAGAAGATAAGTGCATTCGAAATTTTTTAAACGCTTTTAATAGGGCAATTTTTAGAAATTCACAAGTGCGCGAAATATGCAATGAAAATTTTGAAAAAAATGGAGCAAACACCATTCATTGGGGTGAATGATTAAAAAATATAATCAACTATATCGACGACAGTCATGGTAAAAGGTGGACTGTGTGTATATCATCCAGTACTATCTATTTCTCTCTGTGTGGGATTCAAGAAGGAGACATACTTACGTGGCGAACTGGGCATTCGGTGGCTTAAAGCATTGGCCCCAGAATCGTTTTTAGTTGTTGAACACGGATCTTCGTCGTTCGAGGACACGTTTCCGTCGTTCAAACTAAGGCTCATCCTCTTATGGGCACCTTTTTTATTTTTCTCTATAGGCTCTATCAAATAAATTGTAACTATGAAAAGCGTCTCTCCGATTAACATCTACTACAAGATAGCATTTCAAAAAGCTTAGTTCATGTATAGCCCGTTAAAACGAAAAGAGCATGGCATATAAAGGTAGAAGTTAGTAACGACGGATATCATGAACGCATACGTGAATCATAAATTACTACTTTACGATACTAGTGCGGTAAAACTTTTTTGTGCGAGTGTGAGTTTGCAGCAACAGTCGAAGGCGAGTTTTGCAATCACATGACTTAAAATCAAGTTTTTCCAACGAGTATTATACAAAGTTTTACTTTCAAAGTTGTGAATATGGGGATAAGATAGGCTATAGGAGACAGAAAATATAAATCAGGACGGGTAGGAATACGCGGACGATCAGATTCGAGAAGGAGACATGCTTACTTGAGGAACTGGGCAAGTTTTCGGTGGTATGTTCGGCTTCACTGTTGGACTCGTTTTCATTCAGGTTCAAATCGAGAGTGCCTTCAATTGGCTCGCTCATCCTCTTTTGCTTTTTATTTTTCTTTTTCTCGATAGGCTCTATGAAATAAATTGTAACTATGAAAAGCGTCTCTCTGATTAACATCTACTAACAGATTTCATTTTAAAAAGCCTAACTCGTGTATAGCCCCTTAAAACAAAAACAGCATGGCATATAAAGGTAGAAGTTAGTAACGAAGAATATCATGAATGCAGACAGCGAATCATAAAATAGTACTTTACGATACTAGTGCGGCAAACTTTTTCGGACGAGTGTGAGTTTGCAGCACGAGCCGAAGGCGAGTTTTGCAATCACACGAGTTAAGATCAAGTTTTTCCAACGAGTATTATACAAAATTTTACTTTACAAATTGTGTAAATGTAGATAAGGTAGGCTATAGGAGACGGAAAAGAAAAATCAGGACGGGTAGGAACACGCGGACGATCAAATTCGAGAAGGAGACATACTTACTCTGGGAACTGGACAATTTTTCGGTTATGTGTTCGGCTCTCCCGTTGGACTCGTCTTCTTTTGCGATCATATCGACAGTGCCGTCAATTGGCGAGGCCATCCCTCATCCTCTTATGCTTATTTTTTCCCGTTTTCTCGATAGGCTCTATCAAATAAATTGTAACTATGAAAAGCGTCTCTCTGATTAACATCTACACTCAGAAAAAAGTTTGGTTAGAATTACCAAAAAATTGGTTAAAAATGTTATCAAGAAAACTTGGTGGGTACATCCAAGTTATTGACTAACATAACTAAGTTATTAGCTAATATAACCAAGGATTTGATAAGACAACCAAGTATTTAGTACGCCTAATCAATAACTTGGTGCGCCTACCAAATTTTTCTTGGTAAAATTTTTAACCAAAATCTTAGTAAGCCCAACCAAGCGTTTTTCTCCGTGTACTGACAGATTTTATTTCAAAAAGCCTAACTCGTGTATAGCCCCTTAAAACAAAAACAGCATGGCATATAAAGGTAGAAGTTAGTAACGAAGAATATCATGAATGCAGACAGCGAATCATAAAATAGTACTTTACGATACTAGTGCGGCAAAACTTTTTCGGACGAGTGTGAGTTTGCAGCACGAGCCGAAGGCGAGTTTTGCAATCACACGAGTTAAGATCAAGTTTTTCCAACGAGTATTATACAAAATTTTACTTTACAAATTGTGTAAATGTAGATAAGGTAGGCTATAGGAGACGGAAAAGAAAAATCAGGACGGGCAGGAACATGCGGACGATCAAATTTGAGAAGGAGACATTTTTACTCTGGGAACTGGACAATTTTTCGGTTATGTGTTCGGCTCTCCCGTTGGACTCGTCTTCTTTTGCGATCATATCGACAGTGCCGTCAATTGGCGAGCCCTCCCTCATCCTCTTATGCTTATTTTTTCCCTTTTTCTCGATAGGCTCTATCAAATAAATTGTAACTATGAAAAGCGTCTCTCTGATTAACATCTACACTCAGAAAAAAGTTTGGTTAGAATTACCAAAAAATTGGTTAAAAATGTTATCAAGAAAACTTGGTGGGTACATCCAAGTTATTGACTAACATAACCAAGTTATTAGCTAATATAACCAAGGATTTGATAAGACAACCAAGTATTTAGTACGCCTAATCAATAACTTGGTTGCGCCTACCAAATTTTTCTTGGTAAAATTTTTAACCAAAATCTTAGTAAGCCCAACCAAGCGTTTTTCTCCGTGTACTGACAGATTTTATTTCAAAAAGCCTAACTCGTGTATAGCCCCTTAAAACAAAAACAGCATGGCATATAAAGGTAGAAGTTAGTAACGAAGAATATCATGAATGCAGACAGCGAATCATAAAATAGTACTTTACGATACTAGTGCGGCAAACTTTTTCGGACGAGTGTGAGTTTGCAGCACGAGCCGAAGGCGAGTTTTGCAATCACACGAGTTAAGATCCAGTTTTTCCAACGAGTATTATACAAAATTTTACTTTACAAATTGTGTAAATGTAGATAAGGTAGGCTATAGGAGACGGAAAAGAAAAGTCAGGACGGGTAGGAACACGCGGACGATCAGATTTGAGAAGGAGACATTCTTACTCTGGGAACTGGACAATTTTTCGGTTATGTGTTCGGCTCTCCCGTTGGACTCGTCTTCTTTTGCGATCATATCGACAGTGCCGTCAATTGGCGAGCCCTCCCTCATCCTCTTATGCTTATTTTTTCCCTTTTTCTCGATAGGCTCTATCAAATAAATTGTAACTATGAAAAGCGTCTCTCTGATTAACATCTACACTCAGAAAGAAGTTTGGTTAGAATTACCAAAAAATTGGTTAAAAATGTTATCAAGAAAACTTGGTGGGTACATCCAAGTTATTGACTAACATAACCAAGTTATTAGCTAATATAACCAAGGATTTGATAAGACAACCAAGTATTTAGTACGCCTAATCAATAACTTGGTTGCGCCTACCAAATTTTTCTTGGTTAAATTTTTAACCAAAATCTTAGTAAGCCCAACCAAGCGTTTTTCTCCGTGTACTGACAGATTTCATTTTAAAAAGCCTAACTCGTGTATAGCCCCTTAAAACAAAAAGAGCATGGCATATAAAGGTAGAAGTTAGTAACGAAGAATATCATGAATGCAGACAGCGAATCATAAAATAGTACTTTACGATACTAGTGCGGCAAACTTTTTCGGACGAGTGTGAGTTTGCAGCACGAGCCGAAGGCGAGTTTTGCAATCACACGAGTTAAGATCCAGTTTTTCCAACGAGTATTATACAAAATTTTACTTTACAAATTGTGTAAATGTAGATAAGGTAGGCTATAGGAGACGGAAAAGAAAAGTCAGGACGGGTAGGAACACGCGGACGATCAGATTTGAGAAGGAGACATTCTTACTCTGGGAACTGGACAATTTTTCGGTTATGTGTTCGGCTCTCCCGTTGGACTCGTCTTCTTTTGCGATCATATCGACAGTGCCGTCAATTGGCGAGCCCTCCCTCATCCTCTTATGCTTATTTTTTCCCTTTTTCTCGATAGGCTCTATCAAATAAATTGTAACTATGAAAAGCGTCTCTCTGATTAACATCTACACTCAGAAAGAAGTTTGGTTAGAATTACCAAAAAATTGGTTAAAAATGTTATCAAGAAAACTTGGTGGGTACATCCAAGTTATTGACTAACATAACCAAGTTATTAGCTAATATAACCAAGGATTTGATAAGACAACCAAGTATTTAGTACGCCTAATCAATAACTTGGTTGCGCCTACCAAATTTTTCTTGGTTAAATTTTTAACCAAAATCTTAGTAAGCCCAACCAAGCGTTTTTCTCCGTGTACTGACAGATTTCATTTTAAAAAGCCTAACTCGTGTATAGCCCCTTAAAACAAAAAGAGCATGGCATATAAAGGTAGAAGTTAGTAACGAAGAATATCATGAATGCAGACAGCGAATCATAAAATAGTACTTTACGATACTAGTGCGGTAAAACTTTTTCGGACGAGTGTGAGTTTGCAGCACGAGCCGAAGGCGAGTTTTGCAATCACACGAGTTAAGATCAAGTTTTTCCAACGAGTATTATACAAAATTTTACTTTACAAATTGTGTAAATGTAGATAAGGTAGGCTATAGGAGACGGAAAAGAAAAATCAGGACGGGTAGGAACACGCGGACGATCAAATTCGAGAAGGAGACATTCTTACTCTGGGAACTGGACAATTTTTCGGTTATGTGTTTGGCTCTCCCGTTGGACTCGTCTTCTTTTGGGATCATATCGACAATGCCGTCAATTGGCGAGCCCTCCCTCATCCTCTTATGCTTATTTTTTCCCTTTTTCTCGATAGGCTCTATCAAATAAATTGTAACTATGAAAAGCGTCTCTCTGATTAACATCTACTAACAGATTAAATTTCAAAAAGCCTAACTCGTGTATAGCCCGTTGAAACAAAAAGAGCATGGCATATAAAGGTAGAAGTTAGTAACGAAGAATATCATGAATGCAGACAGCGAATCATAAAATAGTACTTTACGATACTAGTGCGATAACACTTTTTCGGATGAGTGTGAGTTTGCAGCACGAGCTGAAGGCGAGTTTTGCAATCACCCGAGTTAAGATCAAGTTTTTCCAACGAGTATTATACAACATTTTACTTTCAAAGTTGTGAACACGGGGATAAGATAGGCTATAGGAGACGGAAAATATAAATCAGGACGGGTAGGAACACGCGGACGATCAGATTCGAGAAGGAGACATGCTTACTTGAGGAATCGGGCAAGTTTTCAGTGGTATGTTCGGCTTCACCGTTGGACTCGTTTTCATTCGGGTTAAAATCGACAGTGTTTTTAATTCGCTCGCTCATCCTCTTTTGCTTTTTATTTTTCTTTTTCTCGATAGACTCTATGAAATAAATTGTAACTATGAAAAGCGTCTCTCTGATTAACATCTACTAACAGATTTCATTTCAAAAAGCCTAGCTCGTGTATAGCCCGTTAAAACAAAAAGAGTATGGCATATAAAGGTAGAAGTTAGTAATGAGGAATATCATGTACGCAGACATAAAATGCATGCTAACCTTGAGGTACAGACAAGGATAGAGGTTTCGCGAAAGTTCCAGGAGTATCGAATTCATCGACATCGATGCTTTTGCGTAATATTTTTGCCTCAAGCATTTTTGAAACGGCACTTCTCTGCGCCTTCTTCGATATTCCTGTTTTTTAATTTTTATTTTTTTCTTAACCATCAAATTGCCATTGATGTCCACTGATAGTTTTTCCAGGTACCGTTTATCATCTGTAGAAAAATTCAGAATTAAAAAAGAGTTAAGAGCATGTGATACACCGGTGAGAATTTCTTCGCCCAATGTTAAACGCCTATAGATCTGTCTCTCTCGGACATAGCTCTGTCTCTCTCGTACTATTTTTCTTTTAATTCTCACAAAAAAACGACTGAATCAATTGAGCAGCCAGAAGGTTAGCCGAATTATACCATCCTTCTGCGTATTCCCTCAAAACGCAAGCCCAATCTGTGTTGTTTTTTGAGAGAAAACAGGTTTCGAAATTTTGAGGTGTGGTGGGGGAAGTACCAATGCCTCTTAAGAGCATGTGATACACCGGCAGGAATTTCTTCGTCCAATATTAAACGCCTATAGGTCTGTCTCTCTCGCACCATAACTCTGTCTCTCTCGCACTATTAGTATTTTAATTCTCCCAAAAAAACGACTGAATCAAAATGCAAGCCCAATCTGTGTTGTTTTTTGAGAGAAAACAGCTTTTGAAATTTCTGCGGGGTGGAGGGGAGTATCACTGACTCTTAAGATATTAATTTCTTTTTGAATTTGGCGACGAGTCGCTATACTCAGAAAAAAGTTTGGCTAGAATTACCAACAAATTGGTTAAAAATGTTATCAAGAAAACTTGGTGGGTACATCCAAGTTATTGACTAGCATAACCAAGTTATTAGCTAATATAACCAAGGATTTGGTAAGACAACCAAGTATTTAGTACGCCTAATCAATAACTTGGTTGCGCCTACCAAATTTTTCTTGGTAAAATTTTTAACCAAAATCTTAGTAAGCCCAACCAAGCGTTTTTCTCCGTGATACCGCGACACTTGATATTGATTCTGAATAATAATAATTCTGAAAAGTTATTTATAGATTGGTAAAAAAGTTTGTAGAATAAACTTAGAAGTTTCTTTGGTTATGAAGTGTAGTTGTTATTTGTGACACTAAGTATTCGAATAGTAGCCTCAACCATTTGATTTGTCATGTATACTATATAACGAGAAATAGTGGCGAATAGTTAAGGCTACCATTCAAAGTGGTTGGGTTAATGAAGATGTGAGTTTATGCAACTTATTCGAAAAAACTCGGGCACAACAAATTGAAAACGTAGTTGGCCCAACCAATCTTTTTTCTCCGTGTGCAATTAATTTTATAATTTCTCTGAAAACGTTTGATTTAATTTTACAATTTGACTGAACATAAATTGAAATCATTCGGTATTTATCCAATCATGTCTATCCTTGTATTTTTTGTTTAATTTTTGAGGCTGTTTTTATAACCGTTTGGTCAATGATATTCAAGTTGAAAATGATTGAATAAATATCGGAAAGTTTCAGAACATGTTCAATCGAATTGTAAAATCAAATCAAATGGGTTCAGAAACATTATAAAAATTCGTTGCATACGAAAAAAAAAAAAAATCTTTTCAATTTAATGAACAAAGAAAATGTACTATACAAATCAAATAGGATTTTTATAGCACATTTTTGTTACTAATTTATTAACAACATTTGAAGCATGATTATTATTATGTAATTAGTAAATTATTATGGTCGACTCACCGCTGAACTTGATGATTTTTACCCGATATGGTTTACCTTCGTGCGTCAATTTAATAATGTCATTTTCCCGTGCTGATCCGGGAATTGAAGCCTGCTCGATTATATCGGTGATGGCGCTTTTTATCCAAAATATGAGGACAAACATTGTTTTAGCGTTCACTCACTCAATCCTTAATGATTAAAATATTTTACGATGCTGAGCTCTGATGCTGTTATAAAATTATAACCCACGTTTCTAATGACGGGTTTGCACTCGTAATTGTTTTCATGGATGCATCGATGTGAGGTGGGATCCTGACAATCACGAACGCTCGTAACGTAGCGTGGTAATGTATATCTATATATACAATTCCTGGCGGAAAAAAAATCTACAATTGAGCACGCCAATCATGAAAGCCTCTGCGCGAAATCAGTAAACGTATTGTCCACATTATTAAATAAACCTGGCAAAAGTCGAAATTTTTTGCTAATATAATTTATAAATCCGATTATTAGCTTCAGTAATAAATAATAAGAATTGCATTTTCCATCGCGCCCATATTCGATGTTTTTTAAAACTCAACTCGCCCATTCTAGCTCAATAAGTGGTGAAATCATTTGAATTTTTTACAGTATGTTCAAAGTTTATGAGTAACACCTCCAAAGTCGATAAAATACATAAAAGTTTCATTTGTTCACTTATATTTAATAACAAATGGCGGGGTATCTGTAACCGAGGTTCGGACACTTTGGCGGAAAAACGTATGCGACTTTTTCCATGACGTATGAAGAAAACTTTGCGAAAATTTCAGTGTAATCGGTTTATAAATATTGACACTATAGATGATTTTATAAAAAATGCACGTCGCGCGAGAAGCTCGTCCAGCGTTCGTGCGCGGTGGTAAAGGAATATTATGCGTTTTTCGCAGATTTTTTTATCACTGCGATGGTACATTGCACAATTTATTGTTATTTAATTATTTGCAATATTTATATCGTTTATCATACTCACAACAACAACAAAATTGAGTTCTTTGCGACAACCGGAAAACTTTTACTAAATCTGCGAAAAATGAAAGAATGATTATAAATGTTAAGACAATCAATTTCAAGTTATACTGCTAACTCAAAGTTCTTAATAACTAAGTATAGTTGAGTAACAATCTATAAGATAACTTATTTTTTTTAATTGTCTTATGAATTAAAATTGTTATTTTTTCCAAATACATGTAATTTTTAAAAGCGTTAAAATATAATTGTACTATCTTCAATTTTCAAAGAATTCATTACAAAGTAACAAATATTCGGTGTTTTCTTAACTTGGTTCCATGACACATAAATAAAAAATTTAGGATAATAATTATCCTAATTATTTTATTTTTGACTCATCGCGTTAAGAGTCAGTGATATTCCCCTCCCCGTCGCAGAAAGTTTGAAAGATATTTTCTTCTAAACTTCGCAACAGATAGGGCTCAAATTTTGAGAGAATATGCGGAAGTATCGTAGAATTGGGCTAAGCATCTGGCTCCTCAATCGATTCAGTCATTTTTTTTTGAGAATTAAAAAACATACAATAGTGCGAGAGAGATAGATCTAGTACACAACAATAGTGCGAGAGAGACAGAGCTATGTCCGAGAGAGACAGACCTATAGGCGTTTAACATTGGGCGAAAAAATTCCAGCCGGTGTATCACAGCCTCTTAAGAGAATGTGAGACACCAGTGAAAATTTCTTCGCCCACTGTTAAACGCCTATAGGTCTGTCTCTCTCGCACTATTTTTCTTTAAATTCTCATAAAAAAACGACTGAATCGACTGAGGCGCCAGAAGCTTAGCCCAATTGTACGATACTTCCGCGTATTACTTCAAAAATACGGACCCTATCTGCCGTACTGTTCGGGTGAAAACAGCTTTTGAAATTTTGAGGTGTGGTGGGGGAAGTACCATTGCCTCTTAACATTGGGCGAAGAAATCCAGCGGGTGTATCACATCCCTATAAGAGGCAGTGGTACTTCCACCACCAGCACTCAAAATTTCGAAACCTGTTTCCTCCTAAACTACTCAACAGATAGGGCTCATATTTTGAGAGAATATGCGGAAATACGGCAGAATTGGGCTAAGCTTCTGGCGCCTCAGTCGATTCAGTCGTTTTTTTATGAGAATTTAAAGAAAAATAGTGCGAGAGAGACAGACCTATAGGCGTTTAACATTGGGCGAAGAAATTTTCACTGGTGTCTCACATTCTCTTAAGAGGCTGTGATACACCGGCTGGAATTTTTTCGCCCAATGTTAAACGCCTATAGGTCTGTCTCTCTCGGACATAGCTCTGTCTCTCTCGCACTATTGTTGTGTACTAGATCTGTCTCTCTCGCACTATTGTATGTTTTTTAAATCTCAAAAAAAAAAGACTGAATCGATTGAGGAGCCAGATGCTTAGCCCAATTCTACGATACTTCCGCATATTCTCTCAAAATTTGAGCCCTATCTGTTGCGAAGTTTAGAAGAAAATATCTTTCAAACTTTCTGCGACGGGGAGGGGAATATCACTGACTCTTAACGCGATGAGTCAAAAATAAAATAATTAGGATAATTATTATCCTAAATTTTTTATTTATGTGTCATGGAACCAAGTTAAGAAAACACCGAATATTTGTTACTTTGTAATGAATTCTTTGAAAATTGAAGATAGTACAATTATATTTTAACGCTTTTAAAAATTACATGTATTTGGAAAAAATAACAATTTTAATTCATAAGACAATTAAAAAAATAAGTTATCTTATAGATTGTTACTCAACTATACTTAGTTATTAAGAACTTTGAGTTAGCAGTATAACTTGAAATTGATTGTCTTAACATTTATAATCATTCTTTCATTTTTCGCAGATTTAGTAAAAGTTTTCCGGTTGTCGCAAAGAACTCAATTTTGTTGTTGTTGTGAGTATGATAAACGATATAAATATTGCAAATAATTAAATAACAATAAATTGTGCAATGTACCATCGCAGTGATAAAAAAATCTGCGAAAAACGCATAATATTCCTTTACCACCGCGCACGAACGCTGGACGAGCTTCTCGCGCGACGTGCATTTTTTATAAAATCATCTATAGTGTCAATATTTATAAACCGATTACACTGAAATTTTCGCAAAGTTTTCTTCATACGTCATGGAAAAAGTCGCATACGTTTTTCCGCCAAAGTGTCCGAACCTCGGTTACAGATACCCCGCCATTTGTTATTAAATATAAGTGAACAAATGAAACTTTTATGTATTTTATCGACTTTGGAGGTGTTACTCATGAACTTTGAACATACTGTAAAAAATTCAAATGATTTCACCACTTATTGAGCTAGAATGGGCGAGTTGAGTTTTAAAAAACATCGAATATGGGCGCGATGGAAAATGCAATTCTTATTATTTATTACTGAAGCTAATAATCGGATTTATAAATTATATTAGCAAAAAATTTCGACTTTTGCCAGGTTTATTTAATAATGTGGACAATACGTTTACTGATTTCGCGCAGAGGCTTTCATGATTGGCGTGCTCAATTGTAGATTTTTTTTCCGCCAGGAATTGTATATATAGATATACATTACCACGTTACGTTACGAGCGTTCGTGATTGTCAGGATCCCACCTCAGATCGATGCATCCATGAAAACAATTACGAGTGCAAACCCGTCATTAGAAACGTGGGTTATAATTTTATAACAGCATCAGAGCTCAGCATCGTAAAATATTTTAATCATTAAGGATTGAGTGAGTGAACGCTAAAACAATGTTTGTCCTCATATTTTGGATAAAAAGCGCCATGACCGATATAATCGAGCAGGCTTCAATTCCCGGATCAGCACGGGAAAATGACATTATTAAATTGACGCACGAAGGTAAACCATATCGGGTAAAAATCATCAAGTTCAGCGGTGAGTCGACCATAATAATTTACTAATTACATAATAATAATCATGCTTCAAATGTTGTTAATAAATTAGTAACAAAAATGTGCTATAAAAATCCTATTTGATTTGTATAGTACATTTTCTTTGTTCATTAAATTGAAAAGATTTTTTTTTTTTTTCGTATGCAACGAATTTTTATAATGTTTCTGAACCCATTTGATTTGATTTTACAATTCGATTGAACATGTTCTGAAACTTTCCGATATTTATTCAATCATTTTCAACTTGAATATCATTGACCAAACGGTTATAAAAACAGCCTCAAAAATTAAACAAAAAATACAAGGATAGACATGATTGGATAAATACAGAATGATTTCAATTTATGTTCAGTCAAATTGTAAAATTAAATCAAACGTTTTCAGAGAAATTATAAAATTAATTGCACACGGAGAAAAAAGATTGGTTGGGCCAACTACGTTTTCAATTTGTTGTGCCCGAGTTTTTTCGAATAAGTTGCATAAACTCACATCTTCATTAACCCAACCACTTTGAATGGTAGCCTTAACTATTCGCCACTATTTCTCGTTATATAGTATACATGACAAATCAAATGGTTGAGGCTACTATTCGAATACTTAGTGCCACAAATAACAACTACACTTCATAACCAAAGAAACTTCTAAGTTTATTCTACAAACTTTTTTACCAATCTATAAATAACTTTTCAGAATTATTATTATTCAGAATCAATATCAAGTGTCGCGGTATCACGGAGAAAAACGCTTGGTTGGGCTTACTAAGATTTTGGTTAAAAATTTTACCAAGAAAAATTTGGTAGGCGCAACCAAGTTATTGATTAGGCGTACTAAATACTTGGTTGTCTTACCAAATCCTTGGTTATATTAGCTAATAACTTGGTTATGCTAGTCAATAACTTGGATGTACCCACCAAGTTTTCTTGATAACATTTTTAACCAATTTGTTGGTAATTCTAGCCAAACTTTTTTCTGAGTGTAGCGACTCGTCGCCAAATTCAAAAAGAAATTAATATCTTAAGAGTCAGTGATACTCCCCTCCACCCCGCAGAAATTTCAAAAGCTGTTTTCTCTCAAAAAACAACACAGATTGGGCTTGCATTTTGATTCAGTCGTTTTTTTGGGAGAATTAAAATACTAATAGTGCGAGAGAGACAGAGTTATGGTGCGAGAGAGACAGACCTATAGGCGTTTAATATTGGACGAAGAAATTCCTGCCGGTGTATCACATGCTCTTAAGAGGCATTGGTACTTCCCCCACCACACCTCAAAATTTCGAAACCTGTTTTCTCTCAAAAAACAACACAGATTGGGCTTGCGTTTTGAGGGAATACGCAGAAGGATGGTATAATTCGGCTAACCTTCTGGCTGCTCAATTGATTCAGTCGTTTTTTTGTGAGAATTAAAAGAAAAATAGTACGAGAGAGACAGAGCTATGTCCGAGAGAGACAGATCTATAGGCGTTTAACATTGGGCGAAGAAATTCTCACCGGTGTATCACATGCTCTTAACTCTTTTTTAATTCTGAATTTTTCTACAGATGATAAACGGTACCTGGAAAAACTATCAGTGGACATCAATGGCAATTTGATGGTTAAACAAAAAAATAAAAATTAAAAAACAGGAATATCGAAGAAGGCGCAGAGAAGTGCCGTTTCAAAAATGCTTGAGGCAAAAATATTACGCAAAAGCATCGATGTCGATGAATTCGATACTCCTGGAACTTTCGCGAAACCTCTATCCTTGTCCGTAACTCAAGGTTAGCATGCACTTTATGTCTGCGTACATGATATTCCTCATTCCTTACTTCTACCTTTATATGCCATACTCTTTTTGTTTTAACGGGCTATACACGAGCTAGGCTTTTTGAAATGAAATCTGTTAGTAGATGTTAATCAGAGAGACGCTTTTCATAGTTACAATTTATTTCATAGAGTCTATCGAGAAAAAGAAAAATAAAAAGCAAAAGAGGATGAGCGAGCGAATTAAAAACACTGTCGATTTTAACCCGAATGAAAACGAGTCCAACGGTGAAGCCGAACATACCACTGAAAACTTGCCCGATTCCTCAAGTAAGCATGTCTCCTTCTCGAATCTGATCGTCCGCGTGTTCCTAGCCGTCCTGATTTATATTTTCCGTCTCCTATAGCCTATCTTATCCCCATGTTCACAACTTTGAAAGTAAAATGTTGTATAATACTCGTTGGAAAAACTTGATCTTAACTCGGGTGATTGCAAAACTCGCCTTCAGCTCGTGCTGCAAACTCACACTCATCCGAAAAAGTGTTATCGCACTAGTATCGTAAAGTACTATTTTATGATTCGCTGTCTGCATTCATGATATTCTTCGTTACTAACTTCTACCTTTATATGCCATGCTCTTTTTGTTTCAACGGGCTATACACGAGTTAGGCTTTTTGAAATTTAATCTGTTAGTAGATGTTAATCAGAGAGACGCTTTTCATAGTTACAATTTATTTGATAGAGCCTATCGAGAAAAAGGGAAAAAATAAGCATAAGAGGATGAGGGAGGGCTCGCCAATTGACGGCATTGTCGATATGATCCCAAAAGAAGACGAGTCCAACGGGAGAGCCAAACACATAACCGAAAAATTGTCCAGTTCCCAGAGTAAGAATGTCTCCTTCTCGAATTTGATCGTCCGCGTGTTCCTACCCGTCCTGATTTTTCTTTTCCGTCTCCTATAGCCTACCTTATCTACATTTACACAATTTGTAAAGTAAAATTTTGTATAATACTCGTTGGAAAAACTTGATCTTAACTCGTGTGATTGCAAAACTCGCCTTCGGCTCGTGCTGCAAACTCACACTCGTCCGAAAAAGTTTTACCGCACTAGTATCGTAAAGTACTATTTTATGATTCGCTGTCTGCATTCATGATATTCTTCGTTACTAACTTCTACCTTTATATGCCATGCTCTTTTTGTTTTAAGGGGCTATACACGAGTTAGGCTTTTTAAAATGAAATCTGTCAGTACACGGAGAAAAACGCTTGGTTGGGCTTACTAAGATTTTGGTTAAAAATTTTACCAAGAAAAATTTGGTAGGCGCAACCAAGTTATTGATTAGGCATACTAAATACTTGGTTGTCTTATCAAATCCTTGGTTATATTAGCTAATAACTTGGTTATGTTAGTCAATAACTTGGATGTACCCACCAAGTTTTCTTGATAACATTTTTAACCAATTTTTTGGTAATTCTAACCAAACTTTTTTCTGAGTGTAGATGTTAATCAGAGAGACGCTTTTCATAGTTACAATTTATTTGATAGAGCCTATCGAGAAAAAGGGAAAAAATAAGCATAAGAGGATGAGGGAGGGCTCGCCAATTGACGGCACTGTCGATATGATCGCAAAAGAAGACGAATCCAACGGGAGAGCCGAACACATAACCGAAAAATTGTCCAGTTCCCAGAGTAAGAATGTCTCCTTCTCGAATTTGATCGTCCGCATGTTCCTACCCGTCCTGATTTTTCTTTTCCGTCTCCTATAGCCTACCTTATCTACATTTACACAATTTGTAAAGTAAAATTTTGTATAATACTCGTTGGAAAAACTTGATCTTAACTCGTGTGATTGCAAAACTCGCCTTCGGCTCGTGCTGCAAACTCACACTCGTCCGAAAAAGTTTTGCCGCACTAGTATCGTAAAGTACTATTTTATGATTCGCTGTCTGCATTCATGATATTCTTCGTTACTAACTTCTACCTTTATATGCCATGCTCTTTTTGTTTTAAGGGGCTATACACGAGTTAGGCTTTTTGAAATAAAATCTGTCAGTACACGGAGAAAAACGCTTGGTTGGGCTTACTAAGATTTTGGTTAAAAATTTTACCAAGAAAAATTTGGTAGGCGCAACCAAGTTATTGATTAGGCGTATTAAATACTTGGTTGTCTTATCAAATCCTTGGTTATATTAGCTAATAACTTAGTTATGTTAGTCAATAACTTGGATGTACCCACCAAGTTTTCTTGATAACATTTTTAACCAATTTTTTGGTAATTCTAACCGAACTTTTTTCTGAGTGTAGATGTTAATCAGAGAGACGCTTTTCATAGTTACAATTTATTTGATAGAGCCTATCGAGAAAACGGGAAAAAATAAGCACAAGAGGATGAGGGATGGCCTCGCCAATTGACGGTACTGTCGATATGATCGCAAAAGAAGACGAGTCCAACGGGAGAGCCGAACACATAACTGAAAAATTGTCCAGTTCCCAGAGTAAGTATGTCTCCTCGAATTTGATCGTCCGCGTGTTCCTACCCGTCCTGATTTTTCTTTTCCGTCTCCTATAGCCTACCTTATCTACATTTACACAATTTGTAAAGTAAAATTTTGTATAATACTCGTTGGAAAAACTTGATCTTAACTCGTGTGATTGCAAAACTCGCCTTCGGCTCGTACTGCAAACTCACACTCGTCCGAAAAAGTTTGCCGCACTAGTATCGTAAAGTACTATTTTATGATTCGCTGTCTGCATTCATGATATTCTTCGTTACTAACTTCTACCTTTATATGCCATGCTGTTTTTGTTTTAAGGGGCTATACACGAGTTCGGCTTTTTGAAATAAAATCTGTCAGTACACGGAGAAAAACGCTTGGTTGGGCTTACTAAGATTTTGGTTAAAAATTTTACCAAGAAAAATTTGGTAGGCGCAACCAAGTTATTGATTAGGCGTACTAAATACTTGGTTGTCTTATCAAATCCTTGGTTATATTAGCTAATAACTTGGTTATGTTAGTCAATAACTTGGATGTACCCACCAAGTTTTCTTGATAACATTTTTAACCAATTTTTTGGTAATTCTCACCAAACTTTTTTCTGAGTGTAGATGTTAATCAGAGAGACGCTTTTCATAGTTACAATTTATTTGATAGAGCCTATCGAGAAAAAGGGAAAAAATAAGCATAAGAGGATGAGGGAGGGCTCGCCAATTGACGGCACTGTCGATATGATCGCAAAAGAAGACGAGTCCAACGGGAGAGCCGAACACATAACCGAAAAATTGTCCAGTTCCCAGAGTAAGAATGTCTCCTTCTCGAATTTGATCGTCCGCATGTTCCTACCCGTCCTGATTTTTCTTTTCCGTCTCCTATAGCCTACCTTATCTACATTTACACAATTTGTAAAGTAAAATTTTGTATAATACTCGTTGGAAAAACTTGATCTTAACTCGTGTGATTGCAAAACTCGCCTTCGGCTCGTGCTGCAAACTCACACTCGTCCGAAAAAGTTTTGCCGCACTAGTATCGTAAAGTACTATTTTATGATTCGCTGTCTGCATTCATGATATTCTTCGTTACTAACTTCTACCTTTATATGCCATGCTGTTTTTGTTTTAAGGGGCTATACACGAGTTAGGCTTTTTAAAATGAAATCTGTTAGTAGATGTTAATCAGAGAGACGCTTTTCATAGTTACAATTTATTTCATAGAGCCTATCGAGAAAAAGAAAAATAAAAAGCAAAAGAGGATGAGCGAGCCAATTGAAGGCACTCTCGATTTGAACCTGAATGAAAACGAGTCCAACAGTGAAGCCGAACATACCACCGAAAACTTGCCCAGTTCCTCAAGTAAGCATGTCTCCTTCCCGAATCTGATCGTCCGCGTATTCCTACCCGTCCTGATTTATATTTTCTGTCTCCTATAGCCTATCTTATCCCCATATTCACAACTTTGAAAGTAAAACTTTGTATAATACTCGTTGGAAAAACTTGATTTTAAGTCATGTGATTGCAAAACTCGCCTTCGGCTCTTGCTGCAAACTCACACTCGTCCAAAAAAGTTTTACCGCACTAGTATCGTAAAGTAGTAATTTATGATTCACGTATGCGTTCATGATATCCGTCGTTACTAACTTCTACCTTTATATGCCATGCTCTTTTCGTTTTAACGGGCTATACATGAACTAAGCTTTTTGAAATGCTATCTTGTAGTAGATGTTAATCAGAGAGACGCTTTTCATAGTTACAATTTATTTGATAGAGCCTATAGAGAAAAATAAAAAAGGTGCCCATAAGAGGATGAGCCTTAGTTTGAACGACGGAAACGTGTCCTCGAACGACGAAGATCCGTGTTCAACAACTAAAAACGATTCTGGGGCCAATGCTTTAAGCCACCGAATGCCCAGTTCGCCACGTAAGTATGTCTCCTTCTTGAATCCCACACAGAGAGAAATAGATAGTACTGGATGATATACACACAGTCCACCTTTTTTACCATGACTGTCGTCAATATAGTTGATTATTTTTTTAAATCATTCACCCCAATGAATGGTGTTTGCTCCATTTTTTTCAAAATTTTCATTGCATATTTCGCGCACTTGTGAATTTCTAAAAATTGCCCTATTAAAAGCGTTTAAAAAATTTCGAATGCACGTATCTTCTTGGATATAAGTCGTATCGTAAAAAAACCTACATAAAAGTTTTTCATTTTGAAGTATACTTTTATGTCAACTTACTCAAAAAATTCTTTAACGCCTCCGAAGCATTGATTTTTTATTAATAAACATAAAAATCCATTTTTAAAAAACTTGGACGTTTTTTATTTTTTCCGAAAAAATATCTAAGATACTACTCATAAAGACGAACATTTTAAGCCTAGACCGGAAGTGGGACAATCCTTTAGAATTTCGATGAGAGTTTAAAAGATAAATAAAAAATGAAAACTCTCATAAAAAATCGGAAAAAAATTGTCCCACTTTAGGACAAAAAGTTGGTAGTGAGACAATTTTTTCCAAATTTTTATGAGAGTTTTCAATGAGTAAATACAGGTACAGAATTAAAATAGTCACGAAAAACGTATTTAAGTGTCGGGGGTGGCCACAACCGGCAATTCTACCCTAATACATGTCAAGAAAATTACCTTTTGTTGGAGCATTATGTGGTATACATTTATATCAAATTATGTGAACTTACGTTTCGCGATATAAGTTTTTACCACATAATGCGCAGCCACATTTTCACAACTTTTAAAGTAAAATTTGCTATAATACTCGTTGGGAAAACTTGTTCTTAACTCGTCTGATTCCAAAACTCGCCTTCGGATCGTGCGGCAAACTCACATTCCTCAGAATAGTACGTTGCGATACAAGTGCGAGGCAGCGACCATTATACGCAGGTTGTGAAGTTGGCCTTGCAATTGTATCGCAATATACTAAAGCTATTGTAGCAACGCCAGATTAATGCACCCTTATGTCTTCTCTCATTTTTATTGTTATTTTTACTCCACATTTTATATAGTCACCCTGGAAATTCTGCGGCCCGTGCTTTCCGCTTTAATAAGCAAAGTCGACAGTCTGTGCGAACGACCGACAACATACCCAAGATCCCGAGAACGTCAGAATGTCTCAAAATCGGATTTAGAAGATGTCGAGGTATTGTAAAGATTCTTCAATAAAACCTTGCTTTAAAGATTCGATGGATTCATATAGGGAATAATTCTATGAAATTAAATTTAAAAACTTCAGTAGTGAAAAAAGCATCTTCAAAATTGAACGGAAAAATTAGCCGATACAGGCATCTTTATTTTTACTAATTTTGCTTCATCATAGAGGAAGCTTTGTTTTCATGAAAAAAAAAAACATTTCTGAGATTTTCATGTCAAAACGTTTAAAATGGTCTGAAACATCGAGAAAAGTGATTTAGAAAAATTGTCCGGATGGTATGTATGTGTGTGTGTGTGATGAAAGGCCAAAAATTCATATAACTGTAACTTATAAAGTATTTAACCGAATCAGCTAAAATTTAAACTACATGTACAGTACTGGCTAATCTTCAAATGGTATAAATTTTACAAAAATCGCTTAACGCATTTCATTGTTGTAAGTATTCTGAAATTTTGAAAAAATGTACGTAAATGCTATAGCTCGAACGAATTTTTAGCTATCGGGCTAAAATTTCGTATTAGAATTCAACAAAGTGACACGACCTTTGCTATTGAATTTGGGCCAAATCGGTAAAGCGGTTCGGTTTTTATGAGATTTCGAATTTTTCGAAAAATTTTCGTTTTGCTCTAATTGCGGTAAAATTTCAACTAATCGACTGAAATTTTGCACACAGGAAAAATAACATTCAGTCTTACTACGTACCCAATTTGGTGATGATCGGTAAAGCGGTCCGGATTTTACGTGATTTTGAATTTTTAAACAATTTATTGGTGTCGCTCTGGATTTCATAAAACGTCAGAAATCAGCAACTTCGTCAATAATTTTCAACTTTCGCAAAACTTCCTCTGTGAGGAAGCCAAAAATAAAATAAAGAAACTTCCTCATAGAGATGGCTTTGTAAAAAGCGAAAAAGAATGAAGAAGGAATGTGCAAGGTTCGACTTTGCATCCTTTTTAACTGTACTATAATACGTTAAAACTTTTAAAAATGCCTCAGCAGTTGGCGCGCACACTGTTACGGAGCTAAGCGGTCATTCATGTAAGTTTCGGCCGCAAGAAATGCTACTTGAGGAAGCATTTACAATAATGAAATGATTACTAAGTTTCTAAAAATCCGGTGCGATGGTCTAGTGGTTAGTGTACTGGCCTCTAGTCCAAAGCATCGGTAGGTCGCGGGTTCGATTCCCGGTGCCGTCGATTTTCGTCGAAAAATAAATACGGGCGCGATGAAGCTCCAGATGTATACATGGGACCCACACAGGTATTTCTACCTGTGGGGGTCACATGTATACAGCTGTAGTCCGTGTTTATATTCTCGACGAAACGTGACGTAGCTCTGGTGCCGTGAGGCGAACTCGAGACCGGCTATATCGGCATAGGTTTTCCGCAGTTTCCCTATGCCATGGCAGCAATGCTATGGTGAATGCGATATAGAGGGGCATTAGGATGAGTGGCTGCGGACAACACTCTAAGAGGGGACTCTATGAAGGAACGGGGAAAAGGAGAGAGGGGAAAAAAACGTAAAAGCCTGAAGAAGGCGTACGAAAAGAACCATTAATAAAAAAAAAAATATAAAAAATACTAAGTTTCTAAAATCTCTTCTACAATATCTGGTAGCTTAATAAAATAGTTTGTGGTATTAATGGTTTGTGGTTACGTCAAATTTGATAATACACCTCTTTAATGCATTAATTCTTGATATATACATATATTCTCAGCCCTGATATAAAAAGTAAATCGATCAATATCTGAAAATTTCCGATGCCCGTAATATCAGTCCGATTATGACTAGCTATAGCTGATTTTGTTTATTGAAAATTGACTTATTGATTGACCGTCATAAGTTTATTATTATGGCTATAACTTTGGAAGAACTAATACTATTAAAAATCTGGACGGTGAATCGATTAAGAATATTCCAGTAATCGAAATGAGCTATTGCCCGCCACCGTTCATAGCCTATAGATAAAATTGCTGGGGTATCAGGACACTACAACAAAATCTAATACCTTCCGATTGAATATTGTTTATAAATTTAAATACTAAATAAAACTGATGAAATAATATGACAAACATTTTTGTCCCTTTAACTAAACATGTGTGTAGTACAATCCATAATACATTTTCCTAGACGTACAATTGAAATCGATGATTAGTTTTATCCTTTCTATTGAAATACCATCTGATCTTTTAAGCAGGGTGATGTGGCAGACTATATTAAGACTAAAAGTCATCACTATTGGCACAAAAGCAACTGTAAGATTGATTTAAAGTGTCACCAATTATCAACGATATAGGTCGAAATTCAACCTGGTTCTGGCGTCGTCGTAAATTCGACGGAACTGAAACTCAATATATTGAAGTTCAAGCGTACACCGAAAGAGATGGTCAGGCGTTTGTTGGTGTACTTGGTGGGGGTGGAAGAATTGAAAAAAATGTCAGCTAGAGGAGTAAAGACTAAGCCGGGGAAAATGGAAGAGGGGAAGGGCCGTTTGGCAGTACCCGAAATTATTTAAACGCGATCAAATGTAAGTACTATTTTAAACTTCAGGGGAACGAGGCGGATGAAATATTGTTGATATCGTTGTAAGATATCTCAGCAGTTTTTCTACTGAAGTTATATAAAAAAAAATATATTGAAACCGCTGATTTCGGTACCAAAAACACGATAGCTATCGTGTTTTTTACTATATTGGTTACGAAATCCTTTGTTTTCTATCAATTTAATCGGGCATTTTTACCAGAGATAAGAGGGTTGAGACCAGAGCCGAAACGTTTGAAATATTGTTAGTTAAATATTAAAACATTCAAATGTTTTACATAAAATATATGCTACGTAGCATAACCATAGCTGAGGCATTCCGCACCAATGCAGCCACCCGATTTTCAAATGATCCCGAAAAATGTTTTAACTTTGCGTTATTGGGGTACTATATACCCTCAGAAAAAGCACTAAATTTCAAGAGCCTACGGTGTTCTGTTTTCGAGATAAACCGTTTGCTTATATTTTGATTGGTTTGGTGATATCTCGATAATCCCAAAGCGTATTGTAACGTAAAAAATACGAAAATTCTCGTTTTTTACGTACTCTCTATATATTAAGTTTCCAAATTTATTGAATCACATCAAATTTCATTATATTTTGTTTTTTACTTTTAACCTAACTTTTCTAAGTAAGGGCCATCATCTATTGAAATGATTTTTTTTTTCTATTTCACTGAACTATTATGAAGAAGTGTGCAGAAGGGCTAAGTGGGAAACGCAACGCAATAATGTATGAGATAAAATTTGATTATAGGTTTTTTTCCAATTTAATCTAAATTTTTTAAGTAAAGGCCATTCTCTATTGAACTGATCTTTTTTGTGTTTCACTGGCCCATTATGAAGGCGTATGCAGAAGGGTTACGTGTAATGCAATAATGCCTCAGCTATGTTTGCGTCATAAGCATGTGAAAATCGGAAGGCGATGCATACGCTAGATGTTTAAATGTATCGGTTAAAAATATCGATGGTTGGGGAAAATGAGGAAATGGCGGTCAACATAATTGAATTGGACTTTTATCTTGAATTTTGCATTTTAGTGTTTGTTTAAACACGTGAATGTCGGCTAACCTATCATCTCATACCAATGAGAACGATTTTTTAATCTTAGATTACTAGTTGGTATCTGATTGCTTATAAGAAATTCCACCACTTGGATACGGAATTGGTTGTTGAGATCAGTGCTCAATTGACGCCCAACTATTATTTATTGCTTTATTATTACATAAGCTTTCGTTTGACATCCATTTAAAGGCTGAAATATATAGCTTTATTGTTATTCACTAAACAAATGTGTGTAAGATTTTTGTCGAGTAATCCAATCTATTCACTACCGTATGCAACCCGGCAAGTTCTAGCAATTTAGGATAAAAATAAAAATTAAATTTTGTTTCGATGTAGAATTTGAGATTTAAATGAATAAATATAATAAGTCATCCGTATGTAAAGGAAGGTGTATTTCCTTTATTTTGACCGCCGTTGTAGATTAGAATATTGATACTTTTTGTTAGGATTACATATACATCTTCAAGTTTAATAAACATCTTTTTGACTGTGTCAAGCAATGAATTGACCTGAAAACAGTATTTAACAGCCGTGAATTGAAAGCTTGCTAGGTGATAGTTGGTTTATACTACGAAGTACTAGTATGACCCCACCGGTGACCGTTATTATCGATTCATGGGTCGATGGAGCATTATCTATATTCAAAGAAAAGATAAATTATTCATTAACCGTATTGACGTTCATGTTGTCATTTTCAAAGATGAGTTCTAGTTTCTAGTCTCATTTTAACCCAAAAGATGATTTATTTTTATAAATAATAATGTATTTTTTAGTCACCGTTATTCCCACATTCTCCAATATTGTTATCGATAAGAAACAACATCCCAGTAAACATGGTTATGGTACAGCAATGTTACAGCAATGTAACCCAATGTAACAACTAACATCACTTGTAACTTACATGTAACTTACATGTAAGTTATTATTTCCCACTCAACAATGTTACCATGTTATGTAACATCCGTTACGTAACCGTTACAATTCAGTTATGTTGCCTGTACGGTGCGTAATGTTACTAATGTGAAACAAGTAACGTAAAATTCACGAAACCGCAACTTCGAAAGGTAACTTCACGTGAGGTACTTTTGTCGACTAAAAGTCCACAAAAGTCCACGGGTTGCGAGAACGCTACACGGTTAAAAAAATAGCTGCTACAATTAAAAGTAGAACAAGCTATTGGCGAATAATGCCAACCAGTTAGGACACCTCCGAAGGATAACCCACTGTTTCTTTTGAACTGCGAAGTCGCTCAATCTTATACACGCTAGGGTCACGAATCGCTTGTGAGAAACTTTTGAGTCGTTCGTCATCTAGCGGACATAACATACTGTATGAATATGTGACGTTCTTACAACGTTGCCACGTTACATAACTGTAACATAACCGAACTATCGCCACAGTTACATTACAATCGTTACATACATGTTGCATTACAGTTACACAATTTTGTTATATAACTCTAACGTAACTACAGCACATAACAGGTTACATAACGTCGATGTTTACGATGTTCCAAAACCACTGTAATATACATGTTACGTTAATGTTACATTCCCTTTCAACGTTTTTACAATGTTGCCACGTTACATAACGGTAACATCGCCTTCCTGTCACAAAAGTGACGTCCAAATTGTTACTTGGATGTTGCGTTGCGGTTTCACAGCTTTTGTTATGCAACTGCAACGAGAATATGTCACATAACAGTAACATTACCTGAATATAACAAATGAAACATCACATGTTACTCCTACGTTACATAGCCGCAACATAACGCAAGCGTTACATTGTTACAATCACATGTAACTTCCAGGTTACATTGCTGTTCAATTATGTGTTTACTGGGATATGTTGTTGAAGATTTTGAATGGTGATGATTCGAATGATTTTCTTGTAATAAACAGCTTTATTAGATATTAATTTTAAGACATATAATATAACATATATATATAATATAATATGATATATTCTCTGATTTAGATTATATCGACCGTAAAAGTTCTGGTCTCTCCTGGCCCGAATACATTCGCGTGATCAACCTCAAATGCGGATCACTGCGCAACCCCAATCATCTTGAAAAAGAAGCCGCCATATGATTCCTCTATTTTTTTATTTTTTGTTTAAAATTTCGAAAAAAAAAAGTTATGTTTTTAAATATAATAAATGATCGTTAAATTGAGCAATGAATTCATCAGTGCAATTTATTTATTATTTATTAACTATCTGGTCGATTAAATCTTAATTTAAGTATCAAGTGACGCGGTAACGTTTCGAGGCAAGTACATTTACCTAATCTTACCATACCGGCCGAACCGACTAGGCGCTGCCAGACACTCTTACTCGAGTTTCGCATTTTAGATTTTTTTTTCAAGGTTACTATGTTTATATTTATTAATATTGTAGTGCTTTCAAATTAGTTTTAGCTGCAGATAAATAGTTTAGCTCAAATTATATAATTTGAAACCAAAATAATTGCAGTATCTCCAGTCATTTCGATTATATGGTAAAATAAATATTTTAAGTCCCCTGAAAAATCCGTTTTTTTCATTCAGTGGTCGACCGAATCGAAACTCACGGCACATGGCACGCGATCAGCTGTCTCACACAGCATATTTTTCGTATTTTTAAGTACTGATTCATCTTTGCGTCCTCATAGAGGAAGCTTTGTTTTCATTACAAATTTTTTTTTCGAGATTTTCATGTCAGTACACTCAGAATGGACCAAAACGTCGAGAAAAGTGATTTAGAAAAAATGTCTGTGTGTATGTGTGTGTTACACGATCGAAAAATGTAAACCTTTATAACTCGGGAATGCCTTGAGATATCAAGCTGAAATTTGGACCATAGATAGAGGGATCAAGCCTCATCGTTCATACAGATTTTTGTTAAAATCCACTTCATCGTTAAATTATTACGCGTTTTTTAATTTTTTGAAAAATGACTGTTAACGCGATAACTCTTTCAATTTTCGAGATATTTATCTTAAAATTGGTATGAATGTGAGCTTTCATACGCCGGTGATCACTATTGAATTTGGTTAAGATCGCTTGAACCGTTAAAATTTTATGATGTTTTGATTTTTTTTATTTTTTGATTTTTTTTCTGCGATGCGAATTTTGGTATCAAGTAACGAGCTGGGCGTTAAATGAGTGCCAAATTCATGATTAACAGAAAAATATGTCAGATATAGCCCAAAAGTGTTGAACGATACCATATTTTCGTAGCGATGTTGTACAGTCTATATTGCGAAAAGAAGCGATTTATGTCGTATAAACTAGCCATATCTTTGCTTCCCAATCAAATTTCGGAAAACACCGGTTTCTATTGTGTTCTACAAAAAAAAAAAAAACAGAGAAGATAAAGGATTCGAGTGAGTTTCTGAATCGTTCGTCCTTATTATATTTTCACAAAGCGGGAGTGTGTGCTCATTTATTCATTTAAAACAAGGATGCAAAGCAGAACCTTGCACATTGCTTCCTCATTATATTTCGGTTTTTGCAAAGCTTCCTCAATGAGGAATCCAAAATCAATTACCACACTTCCTCTTAGAGGTTGCTTTGTAAAACGCGAAATATAATGAGGAATCAATGTGCAAAGTTCCACTTTGCATCCTTTTTTTTATTCATGGTAATGGATTAATTTTTTTTTACGATGAACATTCTTAAATTGTTTTACCAATTTTCTTTTTCGATTTTTGTACTTTAAATTTTATTATTTTAACTAGAACAATTTGTTTTTCATTTTTTATTTTGTTTGAATCTCTACGAGTATCTCGCTGAGATTCTAGAGAATCTCAGCGGGATTCTTATGGAGATTCTTTTTATTTTACGCTTCCCACTAAAGAATCTCCACGAGTATCTCGCTGGGATTCTAAAGAATCTCAGCGGGATTCTTATGGAGATTCTATTTATTTTTAGCTTCCCACTAAAGAATCTCTACGAGTATCTCGCTGAGATTCTCTAGAATCTCAGCGGGATTCTTATGGAGATTCTTTTTATTTTAAGCTTCCCACTAAAGAATCTCTACGAGTATCTCGCTGAGATTCTTTAGAATCTCAGCGGGATTCTTATGGAAATTCTTTTTATTGTAAGCTTCCCACTAAAGAATCTCTATGAGTATCTCGCTGAGATTCTTTAGAATCTCAGCGGGATTCTTATGGAGATTCTTTTTATTTTCAGCTTCCCACTAAAGAATCTCTACGAGTATCTCGCTGGGATTCTAAAGAATCTCAGCGGGATTCTTATGGAGATTCTATTTATTTTCCGCTTCCCACTAAAGAATCTCTACGAGTATCTCGCTGAGATTCTCTAGAATCTCAGCGGGATTCTTATGGAGATTCTTTTTATTTTCAGCTTCCCACTAAAGAATCTCTACGAGTATCTCGCTGGGATTCTGAAGAATCTCAGCGGGATTCTTATGGAGATTCTTTTTATTTTCAGCTTCCCACTAAAGAATCTCTACGAGTATCTCGCTGGGATTCTTTAGAATCTCAGCGGGATTCTTATGGAGATTCTTTTTATTTTCAGCTTCCCACTAAAGAATCTCTACGAGTATCTCGCTGGGATTCTAAAGAATCTCAGCGGGATTCTAAAGAATCTCAGCGGGATTCTAAAGAATCTCAGCGGGATTCTTATGGAGATTCTATTTATTTTTAGCTTCCCGCTAAAGAATCTCTACGAGTATCTCGCTGAGATTCTAAAGAATCTCAGCGGGATTCTTATGGAGATTCTTTTTATTTTACGCTTCCCACTAAAGAATCTCAGGGGGATTCTTATGGAAATTCTTTTTATTTTACGCTTCCCACTAAAGAATCTCCACGAGTATCTCGCTGGGATTCTAGAGAATCTCAGCGAGATTCTCAGACAGATTTTAAAAGAATCTCGGTCCGGCGCACAACCGTGCTTCTCGCTGAGATTCTCGCCGAGATTCTCGCTGAGATTCTTAAGAATCTCAGCGAGAATCTCGGTGAGAATCTTCTTAAGAATCTCAGCCAGATTCTTTTTTTCTACGCGGGGCACTTTTTGCTACAATAAAAAGTGTTCGCGCTTGACTCGAGTGACCAGCGAGCGTCTAGTTAATCCTTTTATTAGGGGTACATTGGTACGCTGACTTACTGGCACTTGAGTGAAGTCACGTACGTCGAAAAAGTTGCTACTGTCTAAAGGGATATTGTGGATATAGTATATAGCAAGAAGCCATAGAAGCTTAAAAAATGGGAAAGTCGCATCTGCAAGCCAAATGTTGAGTTATCTACCACGTGGTCGAGAGAACCCGTACACGGCTTGTCATCTTTTTATTGTCTTCAGGTAGGCGAGACGTGCTCTTGCCTGATGACGAGCCTTGGAACACCGTGCATTTTTATAAATTGTATGTAATGGTATTTAGCCAATTACATTAAATTTTAAGGATTCGGGACTCGAGCAGGGAAAAGATTAATAATTAGACTGTTTTTATAGGTAAAAGTAAGGTTTATTCAAACTAGGGCTCCCACTTTAATTCGGGTAACTCACAAATCAGGATATTCGAACTATTCGAACCTCATCGATCCGAAGTTCAAGACCGGATACCTCGGGTATCCGGGTAGTTCGGGGAGTTCGGGTAGTTTGGGAGATTGCTACAATTCGGGTAGTTCGAGTAGTTCGGGTAGTTCGGGTAATTCGGGTATCTGCGTAGTTCGGATATCCGGGTAGTTCGGGTATCCGGGTAGTTCGGGTATCCGGGTAGTTCGGGTATCCGGGTAGTTCAATACGGGTAGTTCAGGTATTTGATAGTTCGTCAATTTTTCCACGATTAATTTTTTAAAAAACGTCACAATTACGTCACAATTATCAGCATTGTATTAGAAAGTTAATAAAGTATTACACAGCGAAATTTCTTCTCGTTGATTCATGGAAATCTTTGCCCATAAAAATATATACTTGAGTTTCCATACTATCATTTTCTTTAAGTGATCTTAAACTCAATGAAAAGTAGTGACATTGAATCGAGGAAATATTTCTATAAACCAATGAAACGTTTTTCATTGATTCTAAAGAAATTGTCTTCGAGATACAAAAAGCGAAAAGTAAACTATAAAATAATACGTCGCTAAAGTATTGAATGCACACTAGAGGTTAGTTAAAAAAATGTTTTTCCATGACGTACTAACTGTAGAAACGTTACAGAAATCAGTTTATATCACTTATTGAAACCAACATTGGCACGCGGCTATTTATTTTTGTCAGTTTTTCGCTCATCTAATATATTGTTTCTTTGAATAAAGAAAACCCCTTTTTCAAATTAGAATTAAAATTTGGATGATATTGAATTTACAAATTTAATTATTTTGACCTGACTCCCGCCCCTTAACCAACATTAGTGGTGTAACCAACATGTTAACCGAATTTTTTAAAAATCAATTTTGTTTGGTGAATTCAACCGATTTTAACTGACAATTTAACCGTTCGAAAAGTTTTTAATTGGTTAAAATGTCAGTTAAAGCCGGTGAAACAGGGGGCTAATCGAGACTTATCTTTTCTCGGTTAAAAAGTCGGTTAACTTGGATTATTTTCGGTTAACACATCGGTGACACAGCTTGCCAGGGGAATTTTTTAAATAAAAAAAGTATTCACAATAACAAGAAATTTAGAATTTTTAGCATAAAAAAATATTTACAAAGAGGATAATTTTTTAGACATTTAAAAATAGAAAACAATTTACAAAAAAAAAACCAAAGGTCAAGGTTTGGTATTCAATACCGAAGGTCGTATCACTTTGTTCAATTTTAAAACGGTTTCAGCCCGATAGCAAAAAATTCGTTCGAGCTCGAGCATTTATGTACTTTTTTCAAAATTTCTAAATTCTTATAAAAATGAAATGCGTTAAGCGTTTTTTGTTAAATTTATACCAATTGAAGATTAGCCAGTACTGTATATGTTGTTTAAATTTAAGCTGATTCGGTCGAATACTTTACACACACACACACACACACACACACGCACGCACGCACGCACAACTATTTTATTTTTCAGGCTATTTTGAACGTTCTAACATGAAAATCTCGAAAAAAAAAAATTTTGCGACAACAAAGCTTCCTCTATGAGGAAGCAAAAATGAGATCATCAAAGAGTACCACTTTGATTTTTTATAGATAATTATCATAATCTAAACAAAGCGTAATTAAATAACATAATAGTATGGTACCTGCGTTTTGGAGCGTTTCCAATGTCTTCATTCAGCCCGGCCGTGTACCCATGAATAGACTCAAGATGTCGGTTTAACGAAGATGTTGAGCCTTTTGATTGTAAAACTTCATTGCAAAGTTTACAGGTGGCTTCGGTGCCATGTTCCAAACGCTCAAAGTGTTTCCGCACCCAACTCTTTCGCCGCGGCATAATTGCAAAAATTACCGATTTTCTAAAGAATGTGAACACGTCCGCGTAAAATCGTATTCTGCATCTACTCTGATATTTCTATTGTGTCAAGTGGTCGAGATATGGGAGAAAGAGATGACTGGAGTACGGGAGGGGATAGCGTGAGTGTGAATCTTAAGTATCGTCGATAGAGGGCACGCGAAGGGCATGCTTTGTTACAAATTTTGCTGAGCCTAACTCGGTTTGAAAGATCTAGGAGTATGAGAGAGACAGGAAACGAATAATGAACAATTCATTTCAGAGCTTAGTCAATTTCGCGAAAACAGATTTTTGACGTTCTGAAAATTCGCAAAGCACATTACTGTAAAATTACAACAAGAAAAAATTTTAAATTTTGCTTTTCATTAAAAACTGATTAAAACTGATTAAAAACTGACTGACCTACTGCTTTTTTCTATCCGTTACCCGTTCCAACCATTGTAATGAATAGCATAGCATGAATATTACACCAAAAAAATGATAAAGTAATTTAAACCAAAATAATATCAGTGCGAAGTCATTCAGTCGTATTCAGATACAGAAACCAAACATTTCATGAAAAGCTCAGAAAAAAACCCATAGTTTTGAATAATTCATTTTAAAAAAACAGAACACTCATCCCACTCCTTGATTACTCTTAAAAATATTCATATTTGCGAGGCGAATTGTTTTAGATTTTTTTGAAGATAATAAAAATGGTGCAATATTAATAAAATTTGATTTTTATGTTTATTTGTGTCAAAAAACATGATTTGGAATTGATAGATCATTTTCACAATAATCTCACATCATAGTGTACTTCGAAATAAAGAAGTTTCATATACAACATTTTTCGATATTTTCCATATGCTGAATAAATATGAGCATTCTAAAATATTTCTTTGGTTTTCTCTTTGTCAGTATAAATTTTCAAAAAATTATGGGTGCATAATAATGCACACCATTTTCTGAAAATTTATAGCGTGAATACTCTAGTGAATGTTAAAAAGAAATTCGTAAATGCAATCGTCGTTAGTCAGGGTTGGAGGCTGGACAAATTGGTTTAGAATGCCCCATATGTTCATTTACATCGAGATAAATAGAGTACTCGGACTACCCGGAGTATCCGAACTATTCGGACTACCCGAGCTACCCGAACTTCTTGTACTGCTTAAATAACTTGGACTACCCGAACTACCCGAACTATCCGGACTACTCGAAGTACCCGGACTACCCGAACGATCCGGACGACCTCAACTACCCGGGCTACCCGGACTACCCGAACGACCCGAACTACCCGAACCTTGATCGACTCCGGGTAGTTTCGGGTAAACCGAATATTCGAACTTGAAGTGTCAGATCCGCCAGATCCGGATTATTCGGATTTTTCGAATAATCGAGAAAGTGCTAGCTCTAGTAGACAGGAGCGAAAATCTGGCTCAATCTGTGGTTGAAAAGGTTGTGGAGATTGAAAAGAAATTGGCGGCAGGCTCTAACAATACGATCTGAGGCTTATGGGTGCATTTAATGGCACGGGATCCCCAAGGGTGCCAGCCGTGCCTCAAAGGATTCCAAAATTTTCAGCGGATAGCAAGGAAAGGCCCATGAGGTATTTGAGGAACCTCCAGGAATATTGTGAAGCTGCGGGGATAGAAGGGACAGATATCCGGCATGTTCTCCGGGAAACCTTGACAGGTGAAGCGGAAAAATTGGTGGAGTCTAGAGAATCAGGACGAGCACGATATTGTGTCTTTCTCGATCGTGTTTGCAGGTCGATATTGGAACTAGGACCTTCAAAATAAGGTAAGAAGTAACCTGGAATTTGGAGTGTACGATCCGAACAGACACAGGCGGACAAGAGCGGAATATGCAACGTTAATTATCGGAAATGCACGGGATCTCACAGAGAAGATGACCGATGAAATAATAATTCAAAAATGAACCCGGCATTTTGACGAAGAAGTGAGAAGTGCTGTCCGAGTGCGACAGATAAGGACGACGCGCGAATTTCTAGAATTATTAGAAAGCATCGATATGGCGGGACCATTGAATAGCCAAAGAAGCATGCACAGAGGCGGGACGCAGCCTTATAGAGGACAGCAGCGATACGGAAGTGCCCCACCACGACAGTATTATCCCGTTCTACGTCATTACGGCGGAGGGGGATAGGGAAGAGCACGCGAGGCTCCCGGCCAGTAGTACGCAGCTGCGCCTCCGCTAGGTGAGCCGCAGCAACAGCATGCCGCGCCGTGGCAACGAGAAATGCCTCCGAGAGAAATGGCGCCTCCTCCAGCACCAGAAATCAACGATTTACAACGAATGGGACCGATTATCGAGTTGACGATGACACCGGAGGTGCGAAGACAATTCGAGGCGATGAAAACCGGGCCTAGAAACGAATAACCGTTGCGCCCGAAAAAAAAGAAAGTGAGGAGATAGAGATAGAAAAAACGGCAGAGAATGAAAGGTGTGGCGCAACGGAAAAGAAGAGAAAGGGATTCAGGATGAGGATGAACGAGAAACGAACAGAGCAGAAGAGGAGATCAAGACAAAGCAGTAAGCTGCATGCAGGAGAAGAGGAACAAGAAGTGGTGGAAAGGACAGGAGAGACAAAAAGATCTTCGGAGGCGCGCAAGGAAAAGGGAGGCACGAGTGACGCACTAGAAAAGAGTGACGGAACGCTTGTAGCCTCCACGAGTACAAGGCGAGTGCAGGAGCACGTAAAGCCCCAGATTGGAGCTGAGGGAGAATATAAAAGAGTGATGCAGTGCGGAGAGTTGGCGGTTTATTCTGCGATGACGGAAAATCCTCGAGAATTTTTAAGGGAAGAAAAAATGGGAAATAGTGAAAAATGGTACGAGGAGGAACACCCGAAATGTCCGGAGCTGCCCGTGACTTTGGAAGGCTTAACGACTTCGAGTCTGATCGACTGCGGGAGCCAAGTGAATGCCATCTCTGAGAAATATTACCTGGAAAATAAGGAGGTTTTTGAGGGATGCCCCATACTTCCGGTAACCGGAACAAAAGTATGTGGAGCAATGAGCGGAGCAGTTGAACGAGTCACGGAGCAAATAATGGTGGAAAGAGAGACATATGGACAAAAATCGCAGATTCAGATGTTAATCGTACCGAAATTATCCCGGCCAGTAATTATCGGCGTTGGTGGAATGTTTTTATTGAAGATAATGGTGGATGGAGGGAATAAAATGGTGGCAGTCAACGACAATATGCACAGTTTCGAGAGGGTGAGTGGCATCGTTTAGATCCAACGCAAGTAGGTGTGGAAAATACGGCACGGATATGCAATTTATACGAGGCGGAAGATATCCCCGAGGGTGAGATGAGCATAGCACGAGGAATGAATTCCTAGACAAGATGAAGAAGTATGTAACTATTCACGAAAAAATCCTCCACAAATTCGAGAGAATTGTCGACGAGACAAGTGAAGTATTCGATAAGGTGCCTGGAAGGATGACAATGTACGAGCACAGACTTCTGTTAAAGGATCCGAAACCGTACTTTCACAGGTCATATCCGGTGTCTTTATCGCAGCGTGGGCGAGTCCAAAACGAGATAGATCGAATGCTTAAGGTGGGAGTAATTCAGAAATCCGAGAGCATCTATATAAATCCGCTCATGCTCGTGACTAAAGACGATGACAGCGTGCGGTTGTGTCTTGACGCTCGAGAGTTAAATAATTGCTTAATAAATGATTACAATAATGCACCGCCAATAGAGGAGATTTTCCAGCGCTGCGGTGGTAAAAAAGTGATGTCAACTGTGGATCTCACGAGTGTTTCTGGCAGATACCGTTACACCCAGACTCCAGGAAGTATACGGCCTTCCAGCACAATGAGAAGTGTTACGAATTTACGGTGACGCCTTTCGGTTTAATAACAAGCACTGCAAGTCTGATCCGAGCTCTGGATGTTGTTTTAGAAGGATTGGTTTTTGTGATAAATTTCGTAGATGCCCTGCTCATCATGTCGACATCACACGAGGAACATCTGGAACACCTGCGGGTGTTATTCCGGAGATTTAAAGAACACGGAATGACGTTGAAATTTAGCAAGTCCCATTTTTTTAAGGCAGAGGTGAATTTTTTGGGCCATATTCTGACGACCGAAGGACTAAAACCGGATCCAGAAAAAGTACGGGCGATAAAGGAATTTCCGGTCCCAAAAAACGTCAAGCAGTTGCGAGGTTTCCTAGGTTTGGTGAATTATTATACGAAATTGACGAACCAACATGCACAAGAGACGGCACTATTAAATGCACTAATGAGGAAAGAAAATAAGTGGTACTGGGATGAGGTTTTGCAACGGAGCTACGAAAGAATAAAAGAACCATTTTGCGAAGAGATTCTATTGACTTTTCCGGATCCGCAGAAGCCGTACATCCTTAAAACGGATGCAAGTGGATATGCACCGGGTGCAACATTGGCACGGGAAATAGGAAGTGGAGAAAAGAAGGCTGTTTCCGTTATCACATACGCAAGCCGCACAATTGGTAGCAATAGTGTGGGCCCTCGGAAAGTTTCGGACGTACCTGAAAGGCGCGAAAATTCAAATCGAAGCAGACCACAGAGCGCTGATTTTCATGAAAACCTGCCGTTTTAGCAGTGAGAGATTGATGAGATGGGTGCTCTCGATACAAGATTATGATATCAAGGTCGACCACATTCCAGGGGTAAAGAATATTGCCGCAGATGCACTCAGCAGGATAATACCAGGACGAGATGAATTCTCGGAGGAGGCAAAAGGCATTGTTTATCTAAATAAAATGTTAGCGGAAAAACTATCGAGGGAATTACAGAAGCAATTAAAGGCCATGGCACAGCTGCAACGTGAGGAAGAGGACCTGAACTGCATCATCGATTTTCTAGAGGAAAAGAAGGAGGGGGAAAAAGAAAATAATTATCGGCTCAACAAAAACATTCTGCAACGGTTATCCAAGACACAAGTGTCCCAAAAAGTGTGAAAAAACTATTGATACGGGAATTCCATGCAATTTACGGATATTTGGGAGCAGGAAAATGTTTCCGTATGCTCGACGAGGATTTTTCCTACCCTCATCTTGCAAGGTTAACACGTACTGTATTGGTTACCTGTGATGCGTGTCAAAGGAACAAAATTGCTGTGCAGACATGTCACGCGGAAATGCAGACGATAATTCCGGAGAAACCTGGCGACCTGTTGTCGATCGATTTTTACGCGCCATTACCATCATCAGTAGCAGGAGTTAAACATATCCTCGTGACTCTGGATGCATTTAGCAAACACGTTGTGCTTTACCCAATGAAAAAAGCCAACACGGCAACAGTGATAAAAAGGATCTTCCAGGACTACATTCCACGATACGGGAAGCCGAAGAGGATACAATTCGATCAGGAGAAAACAAATTGAAGGAAGAGAATATTACCGCCGTTTTCTCGTCAATCCGCCACCCGCAAGGAAACATCGTAGAACGAGTGAATCGAGAGCTCGGTCGGTATTTCAGCATACTGCTGCCCGACAACCACTCAGGTTGGTCGGCCTGGGTGCTAAGGATTCAAGAGTGCATAAATCAAACGCACCACGAAACCACATAATTTACACCAATAGAATTACAATGCTTAAAAAAGCCTTGTAGAGAGTGGAATCGGGTGCTCTCGATCATGGCGGGAGAAGAAGTCAATCCGAAAACATCGGACGAGAATTGGGCTTTAGCGAAGGAAAGGATCGCGAGAAAAGGTCGATTACGCGCCGAAAAGTTCAATTCGCGCCACAACCTCACGACTTTTGAGGAAGAAGAGCTCGTATTGGTTAAGGCGCTCAATGTATAAGATCCGCTGCAGCAAAGGACTTCGAAATTCATGCCGCTTTTTGAAGGACCCTATCGCATAAAAATATGCGTGGGACTCGCTACCTATCTGCTTGTCGATATAAAAAGTAAGAAGGAAAGAGGAAAATTCCATAGTAGCATGTTCAAACGCTACAAGACGACCGAGGCGCCGGGGGGCAGCAGCGGCGATAAAGGGAAGCTTGATCTGAAGCGCGATGAAAATCAAGAAATTGGGCAGATGGTATGCGTGATGTGCGTGAGCACCTAAGGAGTGTGTGTGTGCAGGTACGCGTAACGAGAGCGGCGTTAGATATAGGTATAGTGTGTAGCGGTTAAGGGAAGCGCGAGATGTAAACATCACGAGCGAAGGAGATCGGTAGTGTATATCACATCGACACTACAATTAATGTTATTAGTGTGTAAGGAATAGACTAAGATAGAAATAAGAAAGTAATGCGCGAGAGAAAGACGGCGATAGAGTAGGATAGGGATAAGGAAACGATGCGAGCAAGAGAGATAGAAATAGGGGTGAGAAGACCACATCGATAAATAGGATTAATTAGTAGTGGTGCAAAGAGGATGAATAGGAGATATTTAACGCAGCAAGCGAGCTGCGAGCGGTGGCGATTTCGAGATCGCGAGTTCTGATTGGCGGATTTTCAAAATTCTCGAAACTGAGCGCAATAAGCAACGAAAAATGCGACGGTTTCGGAGAAAGATTTGAATCTAACGATAGTTAGACGATGGGAAATAAGTATAGATATAGAACCAGGGGATCTTGTTATGGGGAAAGGGAGAGCGGTGTTAGATGCTTATCAGCAACGCGACGAATCGGTCACAAAGTAAAGACGTGGAAAAAGAGATCAGGATGCAACGATATATCGAGTATTGGGTGCGTGGGCTGCAGATAAACGAGCAATACGAGTGTCAGTTCGTAAGTGTGGAGGACCCAGGGAGATTTTACGTCCACCTGGTCCAGGACGACAACCGGAACGCACGTCCCTTAGGAGCAGTATATAATCTACCGGAAAACCACCCGGAGATACATCGACTACTGGAGGAAGGGGCGTTCCCGAGGAGTCCCGTCCTATGGAAGGATGAGGATGAGGAGGAAGGAACCTCCGGTTTTTACCGAGCCACAATCACGAGGGTCCTCCGTCCTGGGACCTTGGAGGTCTGACTAGGGGACTATGGGCACTCCGAGGTCACCTTGACGGACCTTTATACCGTGCCGACCTGGGTGAGCAACGAGCCATATCCCGCCATATTGTGTGGGCTCCACGACGTGCAGTCCTGCACGGAGGAGGGGTGGAGTGGTGAAGAGAGAAGCTGTTTTAAGTCCCTGGTCAAATTTCGGAGGGTAGGTACCCTAGATCTATATATTGATCGAATGGATCAGGCAATGGTGGGGCTCTGGGTAGAGCTCCACGGGAGCTATCAAGGGCAGGGATACGAGGTGGCGGCCCAACTTCGCTACAGCGGCCACGCCACCCCAACTTATGAGGAGAACGCATTCGAGATCGGCGCGGCAGGTGGGGTCCACGGGAAGCACCCACGGTTCGAAATGGCGGCCTATCGAGGGGCAGCAATCCGTACGGACGACGACGACGAGGTGAGGAGGTGGAGGGACCTTCCACGCAACACTGCGAGCGACAGCAAAGACAATGAGGAGCGCGAATCGATTTGGGAAGAGTGGGGATACGTCCCTATAATCGATGAGGATGCCGTCATCGACCCTCTCTCCATCGATGAGAGGAGCTTCCTCACTGAGTGGGGAGTGATAGGAGAAGAGAAACCAGCGACGAAAATGATAATAACTCGATTTGTGATTAATTAAATAAATTTAAAAAACTCGTGGTTTCGAAATGCGACTGGATGTGGTCATCACTAACCTGCCCGTATCCATAGGATAGATTAAGTAGAAAAAAAAGACACTCTGGGAATTACGAAAGCAGCCAGCGCACTATTCTTAGGATTATTATTAGTATTAAGGAATCCTCAAAAGTCCGAGCTATCTGTTTTCCGTATCGTTGCTGTCTGTGGAATAATGATTCGGGGGCACGAAGAAAAAAAAAAAAAAGTCTGCACGTAATTATTGAGTAACCAGGATTCCGGTGATCATTGTCATATATTGGATATATTGGATATATCATATTGAATCTAGAATTAGAGAGAGGATGTGAATAGCCAAGTGGATAAGATCACGGCCTGGTAATCGTAGGGTCGCAAGTTCGGACCACACGGAAAAAAAAAAATTTATTTTAATTTTACTATCTTCGTGGTTTCTTTGTTTTTTTCTCATTTTGTTTTTTTTTTGTTGTTGAAGATCAATTCTCAAAGTGCATAGCTTTTTCGACTAGATCTGGGGGGTAATGCAACGGAAAGACCCGCATTTACCCACCGATCTACGGAAGGATCAATGTATAAATCGATCTAGAACTACCGACGGTAACCGTTGACATGAGTCATCGGCGACCGTTGGTAAGAGAGCTGGCGTATGTGACAATTATCACGTGACAATTATCACGTACGCCAGGCCGAGGAGCCGTTAGATATGATAAATAAGCTGAAAACAAGCGAGAAATAGAGGGTTGGGGAGAGTCAAGCGCCCGGTCGGACAGGTAGAGCTCGGGCTTCTCTCGATCTCTTACCCAAGAACCACCGAAACGACAGGTACTTACCTCGGGAGCGCATACTTACAAGCCGGGAAGTACAGATAGGATATTCGAACAGCGAAGACCCCGTTTAATTGTTAAATAACTGCAGACAGAGATTGTCCACGTGCAAGCAGGGGGCAATATTACAAAAGAAAAAGGAATGAAAAAGAGTCCGGGGATTAAAAGTCCAAAGCGAGCATTATTTGAATGTGAGTGGCGGTATCAGCGGATACCTACGAGCGAGTGTGTGAGTGCGCGATATTGTGAGCCGGTGTGTATGAGGAAGGATTGTTTTAGAATAAAATCAGATATCTCCGAGCTTCTATTTTATCAGTATATGTATTTTATGAGAAAAGTAGCGGGCGGAGAGAAAGAGAAACATGACATGCGTGGTAGATAGCGTCTCATAGATTCTCTACAATTGGATCTATCGTCCTGAAATACCGGCCGGGATCATTTATCGATCGAGAAAGTGCAGATTGGCGATAAGTAATTGCGTGCTAGGATAAGTTAGGATCATAAGTGTAGCGTAGGAAAACAAAAAGCGAATTAAGCCATAAGAAATTATTTATTAATCAAGCAATATTAAAATAAATCAAATACATGCACAGTCATAAAACATTGTAGGGAAAACTGTCACTGAAAAGCAAAGAATCACCTATAAAATCGTAGGATTAAGTTATAGAGCACTTGATTTCAAATTTATATTGTGTAAGCGAGCGATCTAGGAGAACACGGAAAATATTATTGTAACTGTAGATGGCACCGCAGAAGCCCATCAATTTATGAGTTATTTCAGATAGAATTTTGAATATTTAGTTTGAATTAGAGCTAGCACTTTCTCGATTATTCGAAAAATCCGAATAATCCGGATCTGGCGGATCTGACACTTCAAGTTCGAATATTCGGTTTACCCGAAACTACCCGGAGTCGATCAAGGTTCGGGTAGTTCGGGTCGTTCGGGTAGTCCGGGTAGCCCGGGTAGTTGAGGTCGTCCGGATCGTTCGGGTAGTCCGGGTACTTCGAGTAGTCCGGATAGTTCGGGTAGTTCGGGTAGTCCAAGTTATTTAAGCAGTACAAGAAGTTCGGGTAGCTCGGGTAGTCCGAATAGTTCGGATACTCCGGGTAGTCCGAGTACTCTATTTATCTCGATGTAAATGAACATATGGGGCATTCTAAACCAATTTGTCCAGCCTCCAACCCTGACTAACGACGATTGCATTTACGAATTTCTTTTTAACATTCACTAGAGTATTCACGCTATAAATTTTCAGAAAATGGTGTGCATTATTATGCACCCATAATTTTTTGAAAATTTATACTGACAAAGAGAAAACCAAAGAAATATTTTAGAATGCTCATATTTATTCAGCATATGGAAAATATCGAAAAATGTTGTATATGAAACTTCTTTATTTCGAAGTACACTATGATGTGAGATTATTGTGAAAATGATCTATCAATTCCAAATCATGTTTTTTGACACAAATAAACATAAAAATCAAATTTTATTAATATTGCACCATTTTTATTATCTTCAAAAAAATCTAAAACAATTCGCCTCGCAAATATGAATATTTTTAAGAGTAATCAAGGAGTGGGATGAGTGTTCTGTTTTTTTAAAATGAATTATTCAAAACTATGGGTTTTTTTCTGAGCTTTTCATGAAATGTTTGGTTTCTGTATCTGAATACGACTGAATGACTTCGCACTGATATTATTTTGGTTTAAATTACTTTATCATTTTTTTGGTGTAATATTCATGCTATGCTATTCATTACAATGGTTGGAACGGGTAACGGATAGAAAAAAGCAGTAGGTCAGTCAGTTTTTAATCAGTTTTAATCAGTTTTTAATGAAAAGCAAAATTTAAAATTTTTTCTTGTTGTAATTTTACAGTAATGTGCTTTGCGAATTTTCAGAACGTCAAAAATCTGTTTTCGCGAAATTGACTAAGCTCTGAAATGAATTGTTCATTATTCGTTTCCTGTCTCTCTCATACTCCTAGATCTTTCAAACCGAGTTAGGCTCAGCAAAATTTGTAACAAAGCATGCCCTTCGCGTGCCCTCTATCGACGATACTTAAGATTCACACTCACGCTATCCCCTCCCGTACTCCAGTCATCTCTTTCTCCCATATCTCGACCACTTGACACAATAGAAATATCAGAGTAGATGCAGAATACGATTTTACGCGGACGTGTTCACATTCTTTAGAAAATCGGTAATTTTTGCAATTATGCCGCGGCGAAAGAGTTGGGTGCGGAAACACTTTGAGCGTTTGGAACATGGCACCGAAGCCACCTGTAAACTTTGCAATGAAGTTTTACAATCAAAAGGCTCAACATCTTCGTTAAACCGACATCTTGAGTCTATTCATGGGTACACGGCCGGGCTGAATGAAGACATTGGAAACGCTCCAAAACGCAGGTACCATACTATTATGTTATTTAATTACGCTTTGTTTAGATTATGATAATTATCTATAAAAAATCAAAGTGGTACTCTTTGATGATCTCATTTTTGCTTCCTCATAGAGGAAGCTTTGTTTTCGCAAAATTTTTTTTTTTCGAGATTTTCATGTTAGAACGTTCAAAATAGCCTGAAAAATAAAATAGTTGTGCGTGCGTGCGTGCGTGTGTGTGTGTGTGTGTGTGTGTGTAAAGTATTCGACCGAATCAGCTTAAATTTAAACAACATATACAGTACTGGCTAATCTTCAATTGGTATAAATTTAACAAAAAACGCTTAACGCATTTCATTTTTATAAGAATTTAGAAATTTTGAAAAAAGTACATAAATGCTCGAGCTCGAACGAATTTTTTGCTATCGGGCTGAAACCGTTTTAAAATTGAACAAAGTGATACGACCTTCGGTATTGAATACCAAACCTTGACCTTTGGTTTTTTTTTTGTAAATTGTTTTCTATTTTTAAATGTCTAAAAAATTATCCTCTTTGTAAATATTTTTTTATGCTAAAAATTCTAAATTTCTTGTTATTGTGAATACTTTTTTTATTTAAAAAATTCCCCTGGCAAGCTGTGTCACCGATGTGTTAACCGAAAATAATCCAAGTTAACCGACTTTTTAACCGAGAAAAGATAAGTCTCGATTAGCCCCCTGTTTCACCGGCTTTAACTGACATTTTAACCAATTAAAAACTTTTCGAACGGTTAAATTGTCAGTTAAAATCGGTTGAATTCACCAAACAAAATTGATTTTTAAAAAATTCGGTTAACATGTTGGTTACACCACTAATGTTGGTTAAGGGGCGGGAGTCAGGTCAAAATAATTAAATTTGTAAATTCAATATCATCCAAATTTTAATTCTAATTTGAAAAAGGGGTTTTCTTTATTCAAAGAAACAATATATTAGATGAGCGAAAAACTGACAAAAATAAATAGCCGCGTGCCAATGTTGGTTTCAATAAGTGATATAAACTGATTTCTGTAACGTTTCTACAGTTAGTACGTCATGGAAAAACATTTTTTTAACTAACCTCTAGTGTGCATTCAATACTTTAGCGACGTATTATTTTATAGTTTACTTTTCGCTTTTTGTATCTCGAAGACAATTTCTTTAGAATCAATGAAAAACGTTTCATTGGTTTATAGAAATATTTCCTCGATTCAATGTCACTACTTTTCATTGAGTTTAAGATCACTTAAAGAAAATGATAGTATGGAAACTCAAGTATATATTTTTATGGGCAAAGATTTCCATGAATCAACGAGAAGAAATTTCGCTGTGTAATACTTTATTAACTTTCTAATACAATGCTGATAATTGTGACGTAATTGTGACGTTTTTTAAAAAATTAATCGTGGAAAAATTGACGAACTATCAAATACCTGAACTACCCGTATTGAACTACCCGGATACCCGAACTACCCGGATACCCGAACTACCCGGATACCCGAACTACCCGGATACCCGAACTACCCGGATATCCGAACAACGCAGATACCCGAATTACCCGAACTACCCGAACTACTCGAACTACCCGAATTGTAGCAATCTCCCAAACTACCCGAACTCCCCGAACTACCCGGATACCCGAGGTATCCGGTCTTGAACTTCGGATCGATGAGGTTCGAATAGTTCGAATATCCTGATTTGTGAGTTACCCGAATTAAAGTGGGAGCCCTACCAGATACAGATACGTTCAGGGACATGTATCGCTTTCGCTTTCTGCCATGGCCGCTACGTAAGAAGATTTTACACAGCTTCTGCAATTTTTTGAAATTTCAGTCTCAAATTTGTTTTACAAGTGGACTGGATATTCATGGCTTCATATAATTATTTTGTGGAATGAAATACAAACGCTGTCCATTAGATATCAGTTCTAATAAAGCTGCCTTTTTATAGTGTCTGAAATCGATAGAGATTGGTAGAACAGTCTTAAGGGGAGGTGAAACATACATGAGGGCGAGAAAGATGGCGAATATCTTTCAGACCAAGAATTCTTAGAAACCTGATATTTTTCGGGAAAAAGGAAAGTTTTACATCATGCAGAATTAAGAGGATAATGATGTAAGACTTTTCTTTTATTAAAAAACGTTTGGTGTCCTCTGAAAGATTGTTTACAGTTTTTGTTGCGGACTGAGAAGGTTTCATCTCCTCTTAAGAGTCAGTGATACTCCCCTCCCCCCAGCAGAAATTTCAAAAGCTGTTTTCTCCCGAACAGTACGGTAGATAGGGTCCGTATTTTCAGGCGATACGCGGAAGTATCGTAGAATTGGGCTAAGCTTCTGGCTCCTCAATCGATTCAGTCGTTTTTTTGTGAGAATTAAAAAACAAATAGTGCGAGAGAGACAGAGCTATGTCCGAGAGAGACAAATCTATAGGCGTTTAACATTGGGCGAAGAAATTCCAGCCACTGTATCACATGCTCTTAAAGAGGATGTGTAATGATTATATCAAAAGTATGTCATGAAGGTAGCGTTATTCTGACTACCTGCTATTTTGGATAGACATATATATTGATTCTTCAGGATCATTTTAGCTAAAAAAACAAAGACGCCAAGTTGTTGCTAGTTCAACTATATTTTTAAAACGTGACGAACAAAGATTTTTAATTTAAGATTGATACCGCAGGCTTAGTGTTTACAATGTTGAACTCTCTTCGGATTTCTCAATAATGCACATTGTTTATTTATAACCTGAATATATTCGGGATAAGTCATCTTCTTGGCCGCTGTTACATCTATGTAATCTACAACAGAGCAAGAAATATATGTGGCATTCCATATCAATTCAGCCACCCGATTCTGGCATACATATGTAATCGAAAATTGACCGGAAATATCCGGTCGGTTTGTGCTAATCGGAGGTTGTGAAACTTTTTGGATCGAATATCGGGTCATCGCAACTTCAAAACAACCCGTAAAACGACGGTAGCAAAACGCCGTTAAATTAATAGCTTGGTAACCGCGATTTTACCATTATAACTGATAATTATAAACGCCATATATTTTGATAATTATAAATGCACATTTGTTATTAATTTTTATAAATTTTTCTAAACGGTTTGCATAAAATTTGTCTGTAATAGTACCAAACAGTGCTATCAGGGTCAGTCGACTAAGTTTTGATTGTATATAGTGGGTTTCGATTTTTGTGTTTGAAATTTTGGCTTTCCACATATTTGTTAAGGGGTATACCACTCTAGGATTTTTGAAAAATCGATTTTTTTTGCTTAAACCATACTTTAGAATTATAACAACTATATGCAGTTGGTCCTATAGTAAACATTTTTTTTAAAGGATCAATTATTGAGCGACGGCTATTGAACCGTTACGAAATGGAGAATCGTAGCTTTGAGATGGTTAACACATCGGCTAGAAAATTATCAGCAATCTATTCTGATGATTTTGAAGTTGAAGAAGGCTCTGGTTACAAAATGTTTAACTTTTTAGCAGTGTTCTACGTTATATTGCAAGCCGTAGTGTCCAAAAAATGCAAATCTGATTTGACATTCACCGAATTTGGTAAGTGCTCGTAATACTTTGAACGCTATTTTCTCGAAACCACTTTTTTTTAACTGGTCGGACAGATTATTCAAAAACGGTTCCATGGATTCGTTTCAAACTTTATCTGTACCTTCACAATAACATTCTCGATCGTAGTATGTAGCGGTTTTTTAATGTGGCGTAAACTTTCTTTTTTGTAAACAATTCACTGCAATTTTTTTTTAAATTCAACATCGAAACATTTTCTTCAAATGTGCACCATTTTTTTAAATTTCATTTAAAAAAATAAATACGTAGCACCCTGCCTATTAATATGTACTTTAAGAAAAAATTTTGTTTTATATTCTATGGTTCAACATATGTAATTTTTTTATTGCTTTTTCTTTTGCAGTTCAATAATTGTATAATAAAGTTCTTTAAACGAATATTTCATTTCGCTTATTATTTATCCACAAAAAATTGTAAAAAATAGGTGTACCTAGAGTGGTGATACCCCTTAATAATGCGCCATCAAATATGAAAAAAACATTTTCTTCGTTAGTAAGAAATTAAAATACAGGTTGCCATTACTGAGATGTCTAGGTTCGCAAAATGAAATAGTAATAAGATCATTTTCATACATTTATCACGGGGATCAATACTTTAATCAAAGTAAATTGAAGAATTAGCCCTCCTTTTCCAGCAATCTTATTGTTTTCCTTACATTTTACAGCTGCCAAGACGATTCGGGGGATTCCTTTTCTCCTTGTACCTTGAGCAGTCATCTGCTTTAAGCCTTGTGACCCAACAAGGTATAGCATGAGGCGCCTCACCATTTCGGATGGTCTATTTTTCCACCGTTTAATAAAAGATAATTCTCCTGCATCAACGTAGACCCCTGAATGCGGTTGTAATTCTATCTGCAGAAAACGATCACAAATTAACAGAAAAGAGTACGAAAAAATACCTTCTATATGACTTCCGTTTTATTGACCTACTAAAAAAAATTCGTTCTATGAGAAAATGAGGAAGCTAAAATCGATTAACAAGGTTTTTACTAAAATATTTATGTTAACTCTTTATATATTCCTAATCAAAAGTTTTATTTAATCCGGATTTGAGTATTTCGCGATATTTTACGATGCACCAATACCAAATAGCACCATCCGTCGTCTACTAAAATAATGATATCCATCCAAACGAAAGATTTGATTCTCTATGTGTTAAACAAATGGGAAATACAAAAAGTCACTGCGCCGACTTCAAAAAAATTTGTAACAAGCTTTTCTTTAACGAGAGTCAATGTTAGGGGCCTGGCTACAGTTTTCGGATGTGGCAAGTAACAATTTTTTTTTGTAACCCTTGCGTGAACAGCGGTGCTTTTCATGGCAGTTTTGCGGGACGAAAGTTACTAGTTTTATGGAAGTGTTAAAACGATAGGTTGGCGCATGCGCAATTCGCGATTCCTTCACTTTTGTCATATAGGACGAATTATCAAAGGGAGAAAATATATGGTGATCCCCGGGAACCTAAACCCGATTATTTAGGTACTACGTAAGAGCACATTAACCACTGCGTTAATGTCGCCTATGTATTTCACCCATTCGAATTGTTTTCTCATATGGTATGTGTGATCGTCACTATTTCAATATGGCTTGTCTTCGAAAAACTACAAAATATAGATTCCTCAGATGTAACATACCTGTCCATCAGTATTGCGACAGTTTCGTATATCGGGAACATCACCGGAGTTCGAAAGAACAGGTGACGGAGGCCGGAGCTTCTCTTCTCGTGCCAAGCACCGGATGATGCTCCTTAAAATTTGACGCACATTCTTTCTCGATACTAAGAATCAGATCATGAATTAGACTATAGACAACTCCTTCAAAATGTATAGAAATACTTCAACAACTTTATTAAGTCCTATTGAAACCGTATCGGTTTTTATCGGTATGAATGGTGTTTTTTTGTCCATCCTATTGGTCTAAATAGAATTTTTTAAGCAGGGACAACTTATGGTGCGACCCCGTGAACGCGATTCTAGCGCTGGACGAAACGAATTTCAGTTAAAACTGTGATAAAAATGCCGACACGACCCGGGTTCGAATCGGGAACGTTCAGAATTCTAGCCTGGAGCATTACCAATTATGCCACCGTGGCCCTGACGGAATCCATATCACAGCCTCTATTTTATAGTAAATTTATTAACCGTAGTATACTAGGGAACGGCGGACAATTTCTGACTGAAAGTTTGTATGCGGGTGGAATATCTGCTATATTACCTGACTATTGTGGCAAATTTCATTAAAATATTAAGGTTTTAATTACATTATTTAGTGCAATGAATGAAATACTGTTCCGATACAATAAAACATTTAATCAATTCAAACATATATTGAATCCATACAATTATTTATTTATTTGTCTCAAAGAAATACATAGCTGTTTCAATTCTACTGTTGTTATGAACTTAAATAAATTAGATCTTCAGTCGTTGTTTTCAATTATATTATTGAGTGCACTCAAGAAAAGTATTCATTGCTTTTCCGTTGCAATGAAACATTTAATGAGCTCAAATAAGGTATAATTGGATCACTCCGATTTATCTATGAATACAATTGCGCATATATATATAGGTACATCTATACGGTTCTATTTATTGAAATATATATATGTACTGAATGTAATCATTTATTTAGTCGTCTCAACTTTTATATAGTTCATTCAACGCAATATATTGGTGTTTAACTACACATACAGTTGTTTCAAATACCAAGATATTTTAATAAATTATATATATTTCAAATAAATGATTTGGTGTATTCAGTTTCTTCTATCAGTGTACATTCATTACAACAGTATTTTTTAAGAGAATTAATATGAAAAGAGAAATATTACTTTTAGGACTCTGTGATAGTCGAAAATTGTCATTATCTTCACCCCCAGCTTTGACCATCGTATTTGCTGAATCGTTGTTCGGAAAGTTGGTTTTTGGACCTGCATTTTCATTATATATTTTTTTTTTTACTTCGAGTGACACTTCGAGGCTCTCTAAATACTCTCGGTCATCTGTAAATGAAATATTATCAGATATTAAGGAATACTAAATGATATGATTTGCAAGCAATGAATTGCATTGCATTCCATTAAAAATTATTTCAAGTAATAAATTGCTTGTAATAATTTAGGTAAAGCAGTTGCTCTTTGATCGTTGCAGTTTTTAACCAATGGTATACACAATTTCAATTTTTGAAAAAAAGGGCATGTTCGCTCTAACTTTCGTAAAATTTAGTCTATTTTGTTAATTAGTTGTTTATAAGAGCAGGTGCACGCAATGTTATTTGGTATTGCATTTTACACAAATCGGTAAGTTTGTTCAGATTAAATTGAAATTCGAATTTTTATAAAAGTGTAAGATAGCGAGCCCAGATTTTATATATAAACAAAATAAAATTCTGCCATGACAGATATATAATTAGTGAAAAAGGTATGAATCCTTTGATTTTAGGAAATTTTGTATCATTAAAAAAATTAATGTTGTCGCATTAACTTTTGCAAAACTTGAGAAAGCGAGCCTAAGTTTCGTATATAAACAACATAATATTCAGCCATGATAAATATATAATTTAGTGACCAACAGTATAAAACTTTTTATTTTATAAAATTTTGAATTAAAAAAAAATATACATAATAGGAAAAACGGAATGACAACATGTTTATTTATCTATTTAAAGCAAGGATGCAAAGTAGAACCTTGCACTTTGCTTCCTCGTCATTTTTAGCTTTTCACAAAGCTTGCCTATGAGGGAGCCGAAATTAATTTACATACTTTATACTGATGTGAAACTTTCAAACTACGCAATATACTTACTGCTATACATCATGATCTTGCCCTTAGATTTTTTCCCATTATAAGTGAAGCGATGGATCTCTCCTAAATTTGCCTCTTTAGGTATGCTCTCCCTTTCGATCACATGAGTCTTCATGCTCTTCAGTAAGTAGATCAGCGCAAACATAATCTCGTTTAGTCGCAATTACCCTCAATTATTAGTTTTTTTTATAAGTGTTCGAGCAGATAATCAAACCTTATGAAGTGAATGCAGGCGAATAGACGGGAAGAAAAAAAAAGTGAGCGATTGTTATTTACTAAGTGACGACCGCACGTTTTTACTCGGACGACCGCAGAATTTAAGAGAGAAAAAAATTTAAAGATAAAACTAATTTGAGATTTACGATGTTTGCGCTGGTATTCTGGGTAAAGAGCAAGGAGACTGATGTTCTTAAACGTGAAAGTGTCCCTAAAGAAGCAAATCCTGGAGAGACTCATCGTTTCCTTTATCATGGCGTAAAGCAGAGATCGGCAAAAACAAAAATTTTTAGTATTTATTTTCTGTTTTTCAAAAAATTGCAATTAAAAATCAATTAAAATATAAATTTTTCTAAAATTGATTATTTTTGTAATCATCGTTATTGATTACCCAAATATTTAAAAATCAAGACAACAATACTATTAACTATTTTAATATCGAATAATTGAAACTAAAAAAGTTATTAATTACTTGAATATTCAATAGTCTATCGCTTAATTATTTTTAATTGACTCGATATTTAGTTATTATCAACCAGTATTTTATTAATTATTTAAATATTTAATAATTAACCACAGAAATGTTACTAATTAAAAATGTATTTATCAATTAACAATTTCAATGTTATTAATTATTTGGTAGTGTAATAATCAATCACAAAAGTATAATTAATTCGAAGATATTGTTACAAAGTAGTTAGAAAATGATGGATAGTTTCAAATGAGTTAAACAAAGTTGGTAGAGTTTAAATATTGAGTTTATTGGAAAAGAAATGTCATTGAACAAAACTTTAGGTAACTGAACCACGATTAATCAGTATCTGATTTTTAAGTTGCCCTGGTATTACACTTCATGATGACTCTAATTTCAAAATTTGTGTCAGAGAGCCTGTTAAACTTAGCTAAATTAAACATGGTTGCATAGCTAAACAACCTCTCAACTGCAGCTGATGAAGCTAAGGGGGTATTAAATTTAAAAAATAAATGTTTGATTATAGGATGAGCATTTAACAACTGAAAGTCGGTCCTTCTACTCTGGCTGAATTCATGATAGATTACTTCTTGATCCCAAGTCTGAAATGTTGTTTCAGCATTCGCTGTATTATCAGGATGTACGGTAAACAAGAAAAAACCATCCTCAATTTGTTCGCTAGCTTGTTCCTGCTGTCTTTGATTGTCTGTCTTAGAAATTGCTGTTATGGCATCTTTCAAAGCTTCCTTAACGTTTTTTTTGGCATCATCAGGTAAGCATTTCAGCCATTCTAATTTAAAATAAGGATGTGTAGCCGCAGCAATTGCAGCGTTTCGTCCTTCCCAAACAATTTGAAAAATATTTTTGAAACGAGTTTCTAGGGCTGTGATCAATCCACTGACAAGGTTTCCACAATATTGAAAAGTTAATTTTTGACATTCAATTAGTCTGTTTCTCGTCGAAATTAATGTTGGAAGTAGATATCCATATGATGCTACTTGATCGCCTTGAAGAATATCAAGAGCCTGAGCAATAGGACGATGACAATGAAGAAACTCCTCCATAAACCTGTAAATTTTCAGAGTTAAAAGCCAACTGATTTGTTTACGTTTGAGACACATGATAAAATTACATTAATCCAACACATTATGACATTTTTTGAAAATGTACAATTTTCTCAGAGAACAGTCGAAAAAAATTATTACCTAAAATCATCTCTATCTAAAGCTTTAGTTAAACCTAACGCGTCAATATTAGATAGAATCTTGTCCTGCAACCCGAAAATCTGCATCAATGAATCATAATAAGAATTCCATCGGGTTACCACAGGTCTTTTTAAACTTTGACCGAGTAGAGCTATTAAATTTTCTTTTTTTGTTGATGATTGTAACATCTTCCATAAAGAATTACAGCCGTCAAGCATACTTGTGTAACTCGATTGCAACGATTCTGATGCATTAATGATTTTCATAGTATCTGTTGTAGCAACAAGATTTAGTGTGTGACTAGCGCAGAGTATATGATGTGCAAGTGTTTCTACTGGGCAATCAGCAGGTCTAATTTGAAAATCTTCAGCCTCTACACAATCAGCTTCTTCAGTTTCACGTTGTGGGACTTCAAAATCACTGACTTCTTCTGTAAATATCACAACTGAATAAATATTAGAAAAAACTGCAATTTTTAAAAACAAGATCAAATATGATGATCCAAGAACTCAGTCATTTTCAGTTTGAAATATTATTCATGATAATACGTAGATCATTTTACCAATTACAAACATTTATGTATCAGTAGAGCAAAAATTACGCATCTTACAGTCGATTTAATGAAATTTTACTATTGCATTCGTTTTTACGATTCATAGCATTTTCGGTATTATTCTGAAATCTACTTCCATTTCGGCTGCCTAATGGCCTTTTTTTGTAATGGTAACGATTTGTATTTTTTTAAACTTTTACAGTTATTTGCAGGCAGTAAAATTTAAAAAAAAATCCGAGCAGACCAGTGTTTTGGAAAATTCTTAGACTCGCGATAGAAGTCTGCATTTTTAATTTATCACGAGCAAAAAAAAACTTAACTTCATTTAACGAACTTAAAATAAATACGATTACATCATAGGATAATATAGTGCTGACTCTTTTATTTATTGCCATTATATAATTATAATAAAAAATTTATTCATCGCGATAATGACATATTTTATGGTAGAAATTATCAAGATTGAAGAAAATTTTGAAATTTTATAAATATAACGCCTCGCAAAAACAAAATTTTTTTTTTTTAAACTTTATTGCTGTTTTGAAAGGTTTTGATTATTTTTATTTGAGTATAAATTATGCAAAAAACTAATGTTAATTTACAAATGAATTATGTGTGTTTGTGATTTGTATTAAGTGTGTTTTCATTGAAGTTTTCACTGCCGGATAGAAATGAATTAAAAAGCTTAAAAATGGAAGTCGTTAAAAAAATTTTTAATTATTACTTCAAAACAGCTCAATATTCAAAGCTTAAAATTGTAATGTTTTTTTCTTCAATATGAATACTCTCACAAAAGTTAAAAACAATTGACGAGGTAAACCTTAAAAAAAATTTTTAATAAAATGAGCAAAATGTATCCAATTTTTAATATTACCGAGAAGTAGTGACTCGTTGCTAACTCCAAGTTCTTGAAACGCTTTGATGTAATTCGATCCATTATCTGTTACGGTGGCGGTAATCTTATTCTTATCAATGCCGAACGATTTATGAATACTATCAATGGTTTGAGCGATTCGATCATAAGAGTGTGTGCCTTTCAAACGTCGACACGCTATTGCGTAAGATTTACGTTCAAAGGTGTTTTGATCGATCTAAAAATTAAAGAAATAAAAAGAATAAGTTGTACATTCCAAAAATACACGGTTCACAGACTTTATTTTTAACAAAGTGAAGTTGCACTCAACGATCAGACATAGAAAACAATATTGTTTGATTTAACTTTTCAAAAATAGTCTATGTTGAATAATTAAAAAAAAGGAAAAAGCACAAAATCGTTATTGAGTGTCTGTTTCTTTATAGTGTACGTAAACTTTCATTTTATATCAGTGAAGTGTTAAGTCTTTCTAAATTAATCTGTGTTAAACTAAACTCACATTTGGATGACAGGGAATATCTTATACTTTAGAACCCAGAAAGTTTTACGATATGCAAAAAACATGTTTTGAAATAATTCAATAAAAAATGTAGCCAGCTAAATTTGGAGACAAGAAAATATATTACCCAGTGAACGGTCATACCGATAAAACGACGACTCTTAGAGGACCACGTATCAGCTGTGGTACAAACGTATTGTGCACCTTTAATCATACTTTTTAAAGACAATACATTACGTTTAAATGTATCTTCAATTTTCCGCCCTACAGTCCTAGCTGATAAATGTCGAAGTGGAGTACCGCCATTTTTTATTTGCATGTCTGTAAGGTGTAACAATATAAAAAAAAACAAAAATTTTGAAAATATTTAAAACTATCAATAGTATTATTCCAAAAATGTTCAGCTGTACTGAAAATTATTTTTCCTCAGGGATTGATACAAAATTATTTATAAGTGTAATTACCATCGAAAATTTTCCTGAATGATGATGCTTCCACAGTGTTAAACGGAGACAAAGTTTCTAATATGTAATTAATGACATTTACTTCAAAAGTAGTCTGGGAAAATTTGCAGGTAGCTTTAACTTTTTCTTTTTCATTACTTGTTTTCTGTTTTTTCTTTTCTATAACGTATTTATCATATTCTTTCTTCTTATTACCATGGACAGTCTGAAATATTTTGAAAAAACATTTTTTTTAGAGTCATGAAGTATTTTTGTGATAAGTTAATAATTTTGTAAGAAATTATTTGAGTGTATGTACCTGTCATCATAGATTCTGCAAAGTATTTCATAAACAATGGTGAATAAAATTTTAGAATTGAAGGCAAATAAAATTAGTAACTTGAAACTTCAAAATTGTAATAATACAATAATTAAATATGTCCAGTAATGATTTAATTTGTAATAATTCGTTAAAATTGACAGATTGTTGTCAGGCGAAATTATTGTTGTGAGTTGATAAGTGATAACTGTAGTGAAAAATTTTATTTTATTTTTTTAGTAATTTTTTTTACATAGTTATGATATGTAACAAATTTAGGAATATAAAAGAGAGCGCTGTTAAGATTGAATTTTTTCTATAGATATTTTTATCAAATATTTTTATTATTTAAACAAAATTTCTTTAACTTTTATTAAATTAGAAAACATGATAGTCAATAGGAAAAAAATAAATAAATGAGATCAACACTGAGTCAATGGGCTCTATTATTTAATTTCAATTTATTTTTTGAACAACTTTTGAAAGCCAATTGATATTAAAAATGTTTACTCTTGAATGCATATTTTTTTTATTTAACCATGGCATAGATCCAGCGAAAAATTAAGTTAAAAAATATAATATATACACAAATTTTACATTAATTTACCTTTATATGGGATATATAATTGGAAGGAGCTTTTAATGAACCTCTGATACTGTGGACCTTATTATGTTCTTTTTTACATATTTGACAAATGCCAATAATGGTACCAGACATGGAAGAATGATCTAAATCTGGCACATAAAAAGTGCCATCGAGATATGGACGTCTATTACACTCCGATATTAATTGATCCTTTATCTCTTGAACATTTTGAACACGTCCTAATTGTCCTAAATCAGTTACAGATTCCGTTTCAGTAATTTCTTCATCACTTATATAAACAGCATCTTGGCTTGATGAAATAAATCTGTCATTAGACATCCTAGTAGTGAATCCTATAAAATATAAATACTCAAATAAAGAATAATCATTGCCTGATTAAGATTTTTGAATCCTAACAACGAGTCAGAAAATATAAAAAAGTTTATTAAATTTGATGCTATTTAAGATCTCTTAGTTAATCTAACTCGAAGATAAATATAAAACTGAAAGACGAATGATGAAATAGCAACAAAATCATAGATTGAGAATTTTTACAGCATTGCGAACTTGTACATGTTTAGGTTATGAATAATGGTACGGTACATTACTTTAAAACTGGAGAATTGACCCAAAAAAATTAAATAAATTGTTTTTTACTGCAAATAGTCTAAGATTATTAAAAAGCTTTCTAGGAAGTATATCAATATATTACATACCTGCTTCACTCGATAACAATTTACATTCTTAACTGTACAAAATTGTGGTAAAGTGGCATCTAGTCATAGAACTCTATGGTGAATTCAGATCCCCCACACCTGCGCCCGGGGCGCCCCAACGTTTTTTTACCCGGGAAAATTCAAATTTAAATTCTAAATTTAACCATACTAAACCGGAAAAATACATTGAACTATTTCAATCAGGATATTAATTATCAAAAAAATATCAAGCAGTATTTTTTTTTTCTTGGTGTAACCAATGGATCAATCAAAACAATATTAATATTTTTTTTTTGTCACGCTTTTCTTCTCCATCTTACTGTATACTTTTTTGATGATCAATATCCTGATTGAAACAGTTGAGTGTATTTTTCTGGTTGATAATTGTTAAATTTAGAATTTTTATTCGAATTTTCCCGAGTAAAAAAAACATTGGGGCTCCCCGGGGCGGGGGGGGGGGGGGGGGGTGTGTCCAAACTCACCAGTAATATTTTAAGTTATTTTAATTTATTAATAACTTAAAAAAAAAATTTCATAAAATTGTGCACATTTATTTAAAAATTCAAACTGAAAATAAGCGAGCAATATTTTATCATTTCATTCAAATTCGATTTTTATTGTATTTTTTTTGTAAAATTTTATAAGACTTAATGAAATTTTGTAAAGATTCAATAAATTTGATATTTTTCATACTCGGTTAAAGTTTTTCAGACGCAACATTTTTTCCCATAAATTTAATAACATTTCCTTCCAGAACCTCACACTTTCACAAATGAGTTACATGAAATAAATAATCAATTAAAGAATTTACGTTAAACATTGAGTTCTGATTTTATATCCGAAGTATGTTTAAAATTATTCTTTCCGTTATTGAATATTCAAACAATTAGTCAAAATTGTTCCAGTAATTACTTTATTATGATAGGAATAATAATATTTTCTGGTAAAAACTTCTTCATAAATGATTAAAAAGTTAGTATTTTTTTTAAATTTTTGGTATCCGAATACATAAAAATAGTTTTGTGGCCAATTACTAAATATTAGAAAAAATAATATTTTATTTTATTTTAGTATTAAATATTCAGATAATTAGTAATGAATTTAGAAATTATTTATAAGTACTGAAATAACACATAATATTTTTCGGACTAAATAGAAATTATTTGGATAATAAATAATTTTTTTAAAATTTTGATAATAATAAATATAATTAGTAGCGGTTAAAAAATAATAATATTAATTTTCAAAAAAATTGAAAATATTTGATTGACTAATTACAGTGATTCTAATAGTTGAAAATATTAAATACAAAAACTACTAATTTTTAAAATAATCACTAATAAATAGAGGCATCGCTGGCAAAAATATCGTTATTGCCGATCTCTGGCGTAAAGTACAGAGCGAAGATTTTGAAATACAGCGGTACGTACACGGTTAAAAAAGATTGTAAATTTGTAATTGTGAAAAGCAGTATGAAATTTACAAAACCGGTGTGTGAAGTACAATATATACTGTGAAATTAACAATAGTAGAGTAAATTTATGTACGTGAAAATTTAATTTACAAATACTTTTATGAAAATTACAAAACTTCTGTTGTTATCTAGTTCATAGCCAAAGTTGTAAAATTTCAGTTAAGTTCTTAATATTAGTTGACTGATTAGTAAATTCGTATGCGGGACTTTTATATATGTATAAACTAATAACATTTTACATATAGAGGACCAAGCGTATTTGGAAAATCTCGAAGTGTCATTGGACGGTGACATTATCGGGCCGAAAAAAAGAAGAAAAAATAAAAATAAAAGCAAAAAAGACGAAGCTCTAAAACAGCTAGAAAAGGAAATCGTGAATGACGACGATCTATAAACCGACTTCCCGGTAGAGGGTCCTGCCAATGCGTCGCTCAGTCCGAAAAATTTAATGGACAATGCCGAGGACGAAATCAATGATGATTTCGAATTGCGTTTGTCGAATTAGTCATCTTCGACATCCGCTTCGGAAAATGTCCTGCCACAATCCACCTTGATGGAAGATATAGAAAAGCCGGACGTCTCTAAAAAACGGAAGTGTTCGGAGCCATCGACGGCTGAAAGTGAGAATCATTTTGCTTCCTCGTAGAGAAAGTTTTGTTTTCATTTTTTTTTAAATTCCTTTACTTATATATGGGTCATTCCATACCAAGTGGTCCACCAAAATATAGCATATTCGCAAAAAAATTTCATCATTTTTTCAAAAGTTCTTTAGAGTATCACGAATATCCATAAATTATTTCAGAATTTTAGGACCCATGGTTTGCCGAGAATTTAATAACGATTTTTTTCTTTCATTTTTTTTCGATTCGCTGTATATTCAAAATTACCGATCGTACCAAAAATTTATTCCAAAATAAAATTTAAGTTTTTGAATGTACTTTTTAATAAAAAAATTTCCGTAGCCGCATAAAAAAAATCCGCCATTTTTTGACAAAATAAAGTAATAATATTTTTTTTCGTCGTGACAGACCATACCGATTTTTCTCAAAATTTCACAGAATTTCGATTATTGTGCTTACAAACTACTGAAAAATTGACGTGCTGGCAAATGAATGACCCATACGGGTCATTCCATACCAAATGGCCCACCCAAATTTACCATGTTCGCAAAAAAATTTTCGTAATTTTTTCAAAAGTTTAGAGTATCATGAACATCCATGAATTATTTCAGAATTTTAGCACCTACGGTTTGCCCAAAATTTGATAACGATTTCTTTATTTCATTTTTTTTCAATTCGCTATATGTTCAAAATTACCGATCGTTCAAAAAAATTTATTCCTGTATAAAATTTAAGTTTTTGAATGTACTTTTTAATAAAAAATGTTCCATATGCCCTCAAAATAAATTTCCGCCATTTTTTGAAAAAATAAAGTTATAATATTTTTCGACAAAATAAAGAAATAATATTTTTTGACAAAATAAAGTAATAATTTTTTTTTTCGTTGTGACAGATCATATCGATTTTTTTCAAAATTTCACAGAATTTCTATGATTATAATCTACAGAAAAAATTAGCGTGATGGCAAATTAATGGCCCACTTGGTATGGAATGACCTATATATGCATTAACGTAGAAGCGAGTGAAGTTGAATTTCCTGCCTCGATATCTATTTTTAGATCGCGGACATTATTTCAGCACTCAAGTTTGTTTCGATTTATCGAGGTATCGATGAATCATTTTTTTCTTTTTTTCTTCTCTTTTTTTTTCTTCGTCGCCATACTCAATGAATAATTACTTACTTCTTGGTCAATTACGCAGCGTTGTCAAGGTAGAAAATATTCGCACCTTTGGTATTACATTTCGGAAAAATTGATAAAGCGGTCTAGGTTTTATGAAGTTTAAAAATAATTAAAAAATGACGTTATTCCATTAATTTTTGCAAAATTGCATATAGCAAGCATAAAATTTGCCACATAAATGAAACTATGTTCGGTGAAGCTACATATCTACTTTAGTAGATTGGCTTTGGATTTATAGGAATTTTATTTTTTTAACATTTTATTTAGACGTGCAGTCAGTATTTTCGTCCGAATGCCTTTAGCCGAAAAGATCAACTCTGACCAAGAACAACGCTGTACAGTTTTTCTTACCGACCAAGCAGTATCACACCATCTTACGCTAGAATCGGTAGAGCTATTTTAAGTTTATGGAATTTATAATTTTTACGAAACGTATATAATAAGATAGATATAGATAAATAATTGGCTCTATAGAATATTTGTCAACGTCAGTATGTTGCATTGAATGAACTAAATATTCGAATTGAAAGCGACGACTGAAGATCCAATTTATTTAAATCAATGCAAGCAGTACAATTGAAGAAGCCACATATTTCGTTGAATCAATTAAATTAATTATTGTATGGATTTAATATATTTTGGAATTAATAGAACCTTTCAAATTGAATCTGTATATATGCAAAACGGTTTTTGAAGGAAAAATAGAAGGGTTTGGATTTTATAGGAATTTGATTTTTTGCTTATTACTTTTTGATATCTAAAATTTCGATAGAAATCAGTTTTTTATTTACATATCAAAACCATGGATGCAGAGTACAATTTTGCACATTGCTACCTTATGAGTTTTTGCGTTTTATAAACCGTCCTCTATAAGGAAACCAAAAAGGGTAAACATACTTCCTTATAGAGGTAGCATTGAAAAAAAAATTTAAATAATGAGGAAGCAATGTCAAAGGTTTTACTTTGCATTCTTTTTTATACTTGTATTCTGAAAGAAAAAAAAATAGCAAATTTTTTTTAGACACAGTGAATGAAATCTACTTTTAATAAACCATATGCTGTTTGGCTTTATGCAAATTTGTTGGTTAATCTAAGACGTATTTTCTCAACTTATGAATTGAAGATAAAAATATTTTTTTTAAATATAGGATTTTCAGTCTGCAATAAAATTCTAATGCCTCGCAACAAGACAAAAATGTGAAAAAAAGGATGAGCAAAATTCATGTGCTCACTATGTTGTTTAAACATCTTCCAAAGTAGATCTCAAGCTTTTTGATGACACTGCTCCCTTGGTAAAAATAAATTATAGAATATTGAATATATAGAATTTGAATGGGATTCTATCGTATGTTATCATCTCTATCTATTCGGATTTTGATAAATTTATACAAATTGAATCGTTGTTATAATAGTTTCCTATACAAATTTTCCAAAAGTGGCGTTATATCTTTTGAGTACACTGTTGGCTAGAAATGTGCAAGGTTGCCAATTCAATTTTTAATTATATCCGTAGTATCCAGAAATGAAGTATTGCCCATGCTGAAGAAAATCATGAGATTTTTAGAAAAAGATTTTTCGGACGGATATGACGGGCACGAGGCAGACCGTTCCCGACACCGGTCCCCATCTCCGAGGCAGTCGACATCGCGAGCACCTCTGAAATACTCGGATGTGTACAAAAAATTTTGCAAGAACCGTGATGTCGACTCTCGTCAGGACAAGCATGTCGCAAGTGGCAATAAGGATGAGGTATTTTGCGTGGGTGTGTATGTGTGTGTTCGTAAGTGTATGTGTATGTGTATCCGTATACGTGTGCGTGTGTTATTAAGTGAAATTGTGCATAATACTCGTTGGAAAAGGTTTTTCTTAAAAGTTTTACCGCATTTATATCGTAATATAATATTTCTTTTCAGTACACTGAAAAAAAAATCTATTGCGGGCTGCCAAAAAGAAGTATTTTTGAATTAACTCTAGTTCTTATTCGTTCAATCCCATTTAACATTGAAATAATAAAATATTATTTTGCTTATTTTACAATTATTGTTTCGATCTCGTATCGAATTGGACGAATTAGAATTCAAATTAAGTTGATAGCGCTTGTTTTTGGCAGCCCGCAAACAAAGGATTTATTCAATCAATGACATTTTTTTTTCAGCGTAAGTATACTTTGTAGTGTACTATGAAATTATTAATTTGCTGTTATAGATCGAAATTCAGCCACGATCGGGGGTGTTTGTGAGCAGCAATTATCTGAGGTTGGAAGTAGATAAATTTACACATCACGCGACAGAGATTGTACGCAGGTTGATGTTGTACCTTGTGGGGGCTGAAAGCCTGAAAAAAATGACAGCCCGCGGTACAAAATCGAAAAAGGGGATCCCTCCGCGTATTATAGAGGCAGTGAAATGTATGTTATTAAGACAATACGTACGTTATAATATAGGGTAAACGTGGTAAATATGGACCACCAAAAAGTTTTTCACGACAGTCGCGCAGTGGCCCACTAGACTCGTTCTTCTTTCAAAGTGTGGTATACTGTTAAATCTTCTATTGTGGGAAGAAATCGAATAATCTTCCATTGCCGGTGCATTAAAATAAATTATAAAGATTGATACAGATTGAAGGAATTTGAATGGGATTTAACCGTTTTCCTGGCAAGTTGTGTTACTGAAGAATTAACCGAAAATAACTGAAGTAAACCAACTTTTTAACCGAGAAAAGATACGTGTCGATTAGCCCCCTGTTTGAGCGCCTTTAACCGATTAAAAATGTTTCGTTCGGTTAAGTTGTCGGTTACAATCGGTCAATTCACCAGTGAAAATCGCTTAAAAAACAACAAATTCGGTTAAAAGGTCAGTTAAACTAGGTGAAACAGGGTCTAATCGAGACCGGTTAAAAAGTCCGTGACACAGCTTGTCAGGTATGTTGTCATCTCTATCTATTCGGACTTTGATTAATTTATACAAATTTAATCGTTGTTATTGGTTTTCGTTTTCTATGAATTAAATACGATAGATACGTTATCGGTATGTACGGTACACCAACAGATTAATAATATTTTATATTGGATTTATGGTTCGTTACTTGTAAATTTTTATTCGATCCTGGTGTATCGTGTTATGTCGGAAATATATGATTCAATATTAATCGTTCGCAATAAATACCCATGTACGAATTCTGGTATACTGCCAGAGTTGCCAATACGGTCCAGTACTAAAACGGAATTGGCCGCCAAGTGTCGTTGGACAGTGTTGTCACAGTACTGATTAACAATTGGCACCATGCTGCGTCAGTACTTGTGGCCAGTACGTCCATGATAACATGGACGGCACTCAACCGGGGTTCGTCCAAGTACTGGGCGTGGGCTTGAACGAAATTCGTCTTAACGTCGGCAAGCAAACTTTGCCAATACTAGCCTGGCATTCGACTGAGTACTGGAATAATACTGTTTCGACAGTTGTCCTTCGTACTGACTGAATATATTTCCAGACCGCCGGCGAAAGTCGTCCAAGTACTGGGAGCGGACTTCGCCGAAACTTGTTTTTTTGTCGGCAAGCAAACTTTGGCAATACTAGCCTCGCATTCGACGGAGTACTGGGGTAATACTGTCCCAACAGTTGTGCGTTGTACTGGCTGAATATATTGCCGGAACACCGCCGAGAGCCGTCCGAGTGCTGGACCCGGACTAGGCCGAAACTCATCTTATTGTCAGCGAGCAAACTTTGCCAGTACCACCCTGACATGCGACTGAGTACTGAAATAATACTGTTCCGACAGTTGTCCTTCGTACTGGCTGAATATATTTCCAGACCACCGGCGAAAGTCGTCCAAGTACTGGGAGCCCACTTCGCCGAAACTCGTCTTTTTGTCGGCAAGCAAATTTTGCCAATACTAACCTGGCATTCGACTGAGTACTGGGGTAATACTGTCCCAACAGGTGTGCGTTGTACTGGTTGAATATATTGCCGGAACACCGCCGAGAGCTGTCCGAGTGCTGGGCCCGGACTAGGCCGAAACTTATTTTATTGTTATAGAGCAAACTTTGCTAGTATCAGCCTGACATACAACTAAGTACTGGCATTATACTGCACCGAAATTTATGTTCTATACAGACTTTATAATATTGTCGACGGATATCCAAGACTCGTTAGAGTACTGGAGTTACACTGTCCCAACGCTGGCCGAAAATTGTATTCATATTCGTATAAAGTAACATCGAAATCCTTTACGTATCCAGTCTCTGATTGAAATTTAGTTACGGTTTACATTTTGGTCTGCCATTCTGAAATTCTGCATTTCGATACGCCATCTTGGACCCGTGACTTAATTCGTGAATTTCGTATTCAGATTCGTTATCAGGGACTGCGAAAACCTATGGGTGTTGAGTTTCATCTAAATCGAAACGGTTTTTAATATCTGGTCCGCCATATTGGATTCGCCATTTCGAATTTCCTAATGTGCAGTTAAGGTTCGTAGTCAACGACGTAAATAGCTTTCGGGTACGGAGTCTTATTCACACCACGTTACTTTTAGCATTTTCGGTCCGCCATATTGGCTCCGCCATTTTGAATCTCTCAATTTTGAGATCAGATTCGTAATCAGCGACCTCGAAAATACCGGGTGGCATATTTTTACTCAAATCCGTCTATATTTCTGTGATTGTTATACTCGAAGCAACCTTTATGAAAGTCTAGTATCAGAAATCCATATAGTCGGTTTGGTCTAGTGGTTAGCGTGTACGTTCTTAGGTAGATAGGTAGTTAGGTAGGTCGATAGGTCTTAGGTTCAAATCCCCACACATCACTTCTCAGGGAGCATCACGGAAAAATTGTAATTGTAAAGGAATCACTTTTTTTTCTTTTTTTAATATTACTAAAATAATATTACCAATATAATTAATATCATAACATATTTTTATTATGTAATATATAAATTTAATAATAATATGAATATTAATATTCGGTTCTGGTTCGGTACTGGCTCGCTTCTGAAACTGGACCTCGGCTCCGTCTAATCAATGAACTCTGGCCCAAGCCTAGCTAAAAGCACTACACCAGTACTGTCAGTTAGTATTATGCCAATATTAGAAAACAAACTCTGGACCGGTGTTATCATTCCAGCGTTGCCCCAGCATTAAGTCAGTAATGATTCCGTACCTCCCCAGAACTAGTACCGACAACATTGGCAACTGTACTGCGCCAAGACATAGCCGGTTTGAAATTCGTACATGGGTAAGCGTTGGCACAACCCTGCGGTGATATACCAGCCCAACGGCTCACACTCAGTGTCGGCGCAATACCGTGAGGTAAGCGTTGGACCGGTATGATCATCCCGGAGTTGTGCCATCGTTCAGTCAATACCTCTTCAGTATCGGTTCTGTACCTTACCAGAATTAGTTGCCAGCACCGGCATCGTTAGAAAAACCGTACTGGCACTGTACAGACTGAAGATTCTCCTCGGGACTACGGTTCAACTCTGGTCCAGTACTGGCCCAACGTACTTCACCAGTACCGCTAGCCAGTACCATGCCAATACCAAGGGGCAAACATAGGACCGGTATGATCATCCCAATGTTGCGCCAGCGTTGAGTCTGTAATGTTACAATACCTCCTCAGTATTACTCGCCAGTACCGTCAACATTTGCAACGGTACTGCGCCAAGACCCAGCCGGTTTGAGATTCGTACATGGGTAGTATTCGAATAAATCGTATGTGTTTAAGCTAAAGTAATTGAATGAAACAGTTTTCTATCATTTATACAATAATTCCATGCTAATTGACTCGTTTCTCTTCTCATCGTTTCGCAGCTATAGGAACTCTATCATAATGAATCTTGAATGTGGTAAATATTCAAACTCAAAGATTAGTGGATGAAACTTTTTTTTAAAGAAAAATGTAATATTATTAATATTACGCCTGCCATCGTATATTTTTATTATTAGATTTAATACAAACATTATATAATTTATAATAATATTATAAGATATGGAAGAAACGTACATGATTTCGATCGTAAATTTATGATAGAACTTCGTAAGTTCGCGAACGAAAGGCCGTATTCGGAGCAATATAATTTTTTAATATCCTTTTCCAGAATTTTTTGATCATATAAAAATTATTTTTTAGTATCTATCATAGGGTTGATATAAATCAATTAAATTTAATCACTGCAACGAAACTGCAATGTAAAAAGATGGTCCATCTTACCGAACGTCAGGGAGCCCATAATTTTGTTATAGTTTTGGCTATCATAAATCTACAATTGCAGCTGGCGGCGCCGGGTTTCTGCTACTTTATAGTTGAATGTGCCCACTACATAATATGGGTCATAGATATTCCATGAAATGGGTTTTAAATGGGGATGTTCACTTCTTTCAATAGTCAAATGAATGTAGCTTATAATCGAAAAGTAGGAAAACTCATATAATGTTGTCAAATTGTATCATGACTATAATTTAATACCTAATTGATATGAATACAAGAGAGCGTACGGACTTGTAAGTTTTCTTATTCCACATATGGGTCGTTATGCACTGGTCCATCATATCGCTCCGGCCCATATTCCCCACTTTTACCCTACATACGACATACGACCAGTTGGCTACCCGATATTTTCATATAGCAAATTTTGTATACAACATTTTTTAAATAGCTTACTCTAAACGACATGAAAATAATTAAGTCGTTGACTTGATACAATGCCTCATATACCATGGTGACAATATTTCTCTAACAATTTCTGTATAAAATTGTAGGCGGTCTCAAAGGTTTTAACAGATTCTCCGATATTATCATCTGGTTTTTACAATTATTAACTGAATACATAATTTATAAGTGAGTTTGAAAACTATATTTGAAAAAATATATAACAATATTAGAGTTTCATTAACTATATTTGTTCCAAAGGTGAACGGGGTGATTTCCTTTTTATCACGAAACACAAATCATTTGAAATTTAACTTTTTAAACTAATTTAGAAATTTCCATTTGAAATTTGAATGTTGCAAAAAAGTGCCATTATAAAATTTGCAACATCTAATCTGGAATATTTTATTCGAAACTTTGTGCAATATTATTGAAGGAATGGTATGGTTTGTTTCACAGATAATGTTCAGAAATATTTTAAAAATTATTGGCAACTGTTTTATCTTCAACAACATTTCTGAACGTTAAGTTGACAATATTGCAATTAAATATTTGTGAATATTCGACTAGAAGCTTATGGAAATATTTCTGTGCAATGAAATATTCGAAATATTCCGGCATTATTTAGGCTATATTATATGCTATGTGGGTATCACCCTTTTACTAATATCAATTTTATCTGGCCCAGAGAGAAATAACAAAGTTCATAGATTTTCAGAGAAATATTTTCACTTGGGTATTAGTACAGTTCTGACCATAAAAGCTCGAATTACTGTACCATTCTCCAGATTATGTGGATCGCAAAGCCCCTGGCTGCCTATCGCATGCAGCCTATATTAAGACCATGAACCAACAGATCGGAACATTGCGGAATCCGAAATCCTCTATCCAGAATCCGAATTTGGAATCCGAAAAAAATAAAGAGTTTGATGATACTGATGGCGATGATCAAGATTGGCTCTGTTGATTGTACTGATATTTATGACAATCTTAATATTTTTCTTCTTGCGTCATTTGCCCAAAAAAAAAAATAATTGTTTCAAGGTTTTAATTGTTTCATGTATAATTGTGTATAATGCATGATTAAATACTTTATTCTCATTTACGTACATTCTTTTCTTCTAGGGGTGTGCGAATAGTGATCGAATCGAATTGAATAGTACCGTTCGATTCGTCTTTCGAATTGAATATACGGTGAAGTCTATCATAATGAATCTTGAATATGATAAATATTTAAATCCAAAAATTTGCGGGGGAAACTTTGTTTAATGAAAAATGTAATATTACTAACAACAACGCCCGCGCTCCTCGCGCACTACGCTTTGATGACTGCGTCTTTTTTTTTAAGCTAAAACGATCCTGAAGAATCAATATATATGTCTATCCAAAGTAGCGGGTATTCAGAATTACGCTACTTTCATTACATACTTTTGATATAATCATTACATATGTTCTTTAAGACTGCTATACCAATCTCCATCGTTTTCGGATATTATAGCAATACAGCTTTATTAGCCCTGCTTAGAAAATCCTATTTAGACCAATAGGATGGACAAAAAACACCATTCATACCGATAAAAAACGATACGGTTTCAATAAAACTTTATGAGTTTAAATAGGATCAATGGGATTTTTTAAACAGGGGACACTCCTCAGAACGGATATCTAATGGACAGCGTTCCTATTTCATCCCACAAAACAAATTTTATGAAGCCACGAGTACCCAGTCTACTTGTGAAACAAATTTGAAATTGAAAAATTGCCGAAGCTGTGCAAAATCTTCTTAAGTATCGGCTTTGCACTGGCCATGGCAGAGACGCGAAAGCAACAGTTCAAAATGCGCGGCAAACGCGTTTTTGCAGCGGCGGCCTCGACGGACTGAAACAGCTCTCTGAAACAGCCATCGCCGATCAATCGGAAGACTCAAAAAGCGGCTTTAGTCTTTCGAGTTTCATCTGTCATACATGTTTTAAGAGAGGATTGATATAACTCCTACGATCGTACATTTTTATAGGATTTCGATTGTATATTTATGATAGTACTTAGTAAATTCGCGAACCAAAGTCTGCATTCGGAACGATAGGACTTTACTAAATAGTTTTTTATCATCCACTTTTACCAGGAACATGAAACATATAAAGAAACGATATTTTTTTATTGACAACATATAATTATGTAACAAGTCACGGTATTTAAATAAATCGTATGATCACCCATTGTCGTGTCGACGTTGGCGATCACTCTTGCCCGCTTCATATCCGGCTTCTGAACCCAAGTCCAGTACGATTCTGAGCAAGCGTCGCTGCTGGTATCTTATGCGGGCTACCCGTTCAGCCCTGCCTCAGCGCGGTGGCCTCCGTGGTGCTGCAAGAAGTTCGGAATTTAGTACTGTATGTGGTACGTTAATTCGACAATAAACACCAAAAATAAAAAGAAAAAAAAAGTGCAAAGAATAAACTTCTTCAAAAGTAAGTAAAAATAATAAATAAAATAAACAAAGTAAATATTGTATAATTGCCAATATCTCGCGAAGCTGCGCAGAAACGAGGGTGTCCATCTATAACGATGAAAATACGTGGTGAAACAAGTTCGCAAACATGGAACAAACACAAATAAATACAAATAAACGCAACCAAATGTAAGCAAACGAAAACAAACACAAATAAACGCAAACAAACGCAAACAAACGCAAACAATCGCAAAAAATCGCAAACAAACGCAAACAAACGCAATCAAACGCAAACTAACGCAAACGAACGCAAACAAACTCAAACAAACTCAAACAAATGCAAACAAACGCAAACGAACGCAAACAAACGCAAACAAACGCAAACAAACACAAACAAACGCAAACAAACGCAAACAAACGCAAACAAACGCAAACAAACGCAAACAAACGCAATCAATCACAAACAAATGCAAACAAACGCAAACAGACGCAAACAAATGCAAACAAACGAAAACGAACGCAAACAAACGCAAACAAACGCAAACAAACGCCAGCAAACTCAAACAAACTCAAACAAACGCAAACAAATGCAAACGAACGCAAACAAATGCAAACAAACGCAAACAAACACAAACAAACGCAAACAAATGCAAACAAACGCAAACAAACGCAAACAAATGCAAAAAAATGCAAACAAACGCAAACAAACGCAAACAACCGCAAACAAACGCAAACAAATGCAAACAAACGCAAACAAACGCAAACAAACGCAAACAAACGCAAACAAACGCAAATAAACGCAAACAAACGCAAACAAATGCAAACAAACGCAAACGAACGCAAACAAATGCAAACAAACGCAAACAAACTCAAACAAACGAAAACGAACGCAAACAAACGCAAACAAACTCAAACAAACTCAAACAAACGCAAACAATCGCAAACAAACGCAACCGAACGCAAACAAACGCAAACAAACGTAAACAAACGCAAACAAACGCAAACAAACGCAAACAAATGCAAACAAACGTAAACGAACGCAAACGAACGCAAACAAATGCAAACAAACGCAAACAAACGCAAACGAACGGAAACGAACGCAAACAAACGCAAACAAACGCAAACAAACGCAAACAAACGCAAACGAACGCAAACAAACGCAAACAAACGCAAACAAACGCAAACAAACGCAAACAAACGCAAACAAACGCAAACAAACGCAAACAAACGCAAACAAACGCAAACGAACGCAAACGAACGCAAACAAACGCAAACAAACACAAACAAACGCAAACAAACGCAAACAATAGAAATCAAACGCAAACGAACGCAAACAAACGCAAACGAACGCAACCCTAGCGGATCCGAGCAACCGTCATTTTCCGGTTGCTTTACGGTCACATACAAGTAACCGTCATTATGAGGTTCATTTCCAGTTGTTTTACCGTAAAACAACTGTAATATAACCGACAAAGCGACCGTTATTTTGGAACAAAAAAGAACCCGATTGCAACTACAAAGCGACCAATGTTTTAACCAAAATCAAACTTTAAAGTAACACAGAAGTAACCGATAGTTTGTTAAAAGTTGTTTTTCGGTTATGTGAAAGTTCTTCATATAACCGAATAGTAATCCGAAACGGAACATTCAGTTCATTACGGGTCACTTTATGGTTACCCGCCGGTCACTAGGTTCCTTCTGGGTTATTCTGGAGTGATTTTTTGTTCCATAACGACCAGTCACTCTTCGGTTATTTTGCGGTTCTTCAGATCCGCTAGGGAAACGAACGCAAACAAATGCAAACAAACGCAAACAAACGCAAACAAACGCAAACAAACGCAAACGAACGCAAACAAACGCAAACAAACGCAAACAAACGCAAACAAACGCAAACAAACGCAAACAAACGCAAACAAACGCAAACAATCGCAAACAAACGCAAACAAACGCAAACAAACGCCAACAAATGCAAACAAACGCAAAAAAATGCAAACAAACCAAAACGAACGCAAACAAACGCAAACAAATGCAAACAAACGCAAACAACCGCAAACAAACGCAAACAACCGCAAACAAACTCAAACAAACGAAAACGAACGCAAACAAACTCAAACAAACTCAAACAAACGCAAACAAACGCAAACGAACGCAAACAAACGCAAACAAACGCAAACAAACGCAAACAAACGCAAACAAACGCAAACAAACGCAAACAATCACAAACAAATGCAAACAAACGCAAACAAACGCAAACAAATGCAAACAAACGCAAACAAATGCAAACAAACGAAAACGAACGCAAACAAACGCAAACAAACGCAAAAAAACGCAAACAAACGCAAACAAACTCAAACAAACGCAAACATATGCAAACAATCGCAAACAAACGCAAACAAACTCAAACAAACTCAAACAAACTCAAACAAACGCAAACAATCGCAAACAAACGCAAACGAACGCAAACAAATGCAAACAAACACAAACAAACGCAAACAAACACAAACAAACGCAAACAAACGCAAACAAACGCAAACGAACGCAAACAAACGCAATCAAACGCAAACAAACACAAACAAACGCAAACAAACGCAAACAAACGCAAACAAACGCAAACAAACGCAAACAAACGCAAACAAACGCAAACAATCGCAAACAAACGCAAACAAACGCGAACAAACGCGAACAAACGCAAACAAATGCAACCAAACGCAAAAAAATGCAAACAAACCAAAACGAACGCAAACAAACGCAAACAAATGCAAACAAACGCAAACAAACGCAAACAACCGCAAACATACGCAAACAACCGCAAACAAACTCAACCAAACGAAAACGAACGCAAACAAACTCAAACAAACTCAAACAAACGCAAACAAACGCAAACGAACGCAAACAAACGCAAACAAACGCAAACAAACGCAAACAAACGCAAACGAACGCAAACAAACGCTAACAAACGCAAACAAACATAAACAATCACAAACAAATGCAAACAAACGCAAACAAACGCAAACAAATGCAAACAAACGAAAACGAACGCAAACAAACGCAAACAAACGCAAACAAACGCAAACAAACGCAAAAAAAACGCAAACAAACGCAATCAAACTCAAACAAACGCAAACATATGCAAACAATCGCAAACAAACGCAAACAAACTCAAACAAACTCAAACAAACGCAAACAATCGCAAACAAATGCAAACAAAGGCAAACAAACGCAAACAACCGCAAACAAACGCAAACAACCGCAAACAAACTCAAACAAACGAAAACGAACGCAAACAAACTCAAACAAACTCAAACAAACGCAAACAAACGCAAACGAATGCAAACAAACGCAAACAAATGCAAACAAACGCAAACAAACGCAAACAAACGCAAACAAACGCAAACAAATGCAAACAAACGCAAACAAATGCAAACAAACGCAAACAAACGCAAACTAACGCAAACGAACGCAAACCAACTCAAACAAACTCAAACAAACTCAAACAAACGCAAACGAACGCAAACAAACGCAAACAAACGCAAACAAACGCAAACAAACACAAACAAACGCAAACAAACGCAAACAAACGCAAACAAACGTAAACAAACGCAAACAAACGCAAACAATCACAAACAAATGCAAACAAACGCAAACAAACGCAAACAAATGCAAACAAACGAAAACGAACACAAATAAACGCAAACAAACGCAAACAAACGCAAACAAACGCCAACAAACTCAAACAAACTCAAACAAACGCAAACAAATGCAAACAAACGCAAACAAACACAAACAAACGCAAACAAACGCAAACAAACGCAAACAATCGCAAACAAACGCAAACAAACGCAAACAAATGCAAACAAATGCAAACAAACGCAAACAAACGCAAACAACCGCAAACAAACGCAAACAAACGCAAACAAACGCAAACAAACGCAAACAAATGCAAACAAACGCAAACAAACGTAAACGAACGCAAACGAACGCAAACAAATGCAAACAAACGCAAACAAACGAAAACAAACGCAAACAAACGTAAACAAACGCAAACAAACGCAAACAAACGCAAACAAATGCAAACAAACGTAAACGAACGCAAACGAACGCAAACAAATGCAAACAAACGCAAACAAACGCAAACAAACGCAAACGAACGCAAACGAACGCAAACAAACGCAAACAAACACAAACAAATGCAAACAAACGCAAAAAAATGCAAACAAACCAAAACGAACGCAAACAAACGCAAACAAATGCAAACAAACGCAAACAAACGCAAACAACCGCAAACAAACGCAAACAACAGCAAACAAACTCAAACAAACGAAAACGAACGCAAACAAACTCAAACAAACTCAAACAAACGCAAACAAACGCAAACAAACGCAAACGAACGCAAACAAACGCAAACAAACGCAAACAAACGCAAACAAACGCAAACAAACGCAAACAAACGCAAACAAACGCAAACAAACGCAAACAAACGCAAACAAACGCAAACAAACGCAAACAAACGCAAACAAACGCAAACAAACGCAAACAAACGCAAACAATCACAAACAAATGCAAACAAACGCAAACAAACGCAAACAAATGCAAACAAACGCAAACAAATGCAAACAAACGTAAACGAACGCAAACAAACGCAAACAAATGCAAACAAACGCAAACAAACGCAAACGAACGCAAACAAACGTAAACAAACGCAAACAAACGCAAACAATTGCAAACAAACGTAAACGAACGTAAACGAACGCAAACAAATGCAAACAAACGCAAACAAACGCAAACGAACGCAAACGAACGCAAACAAACGCAAACAAACACAAACAAACGCAAACAAATGCAAACAAACGCAAACAATCGCAATCAAACGCAAACGAACGCAAACAAACGCAAACGAACGCAACCCTAGCGGATCCGAGCAACCGTCATTTTCCGGTTGCTTTACGGTCACATACAAGTAACCGTCATTATGAGGTTCATTTTCAGTTGTTTTACCGTAAAACAACTGTAATATAACCAACAAAGCGACCGTTATTTTGGAACAAAAAAGAACCCGATTGCAACTACAAAGCGACCAATGTTTTAACCAAAATCAAACTTTAAAGTAACACAGAAGTAACCGACAGTTTGTTAAAAGTTGTTTTTCGGTTATGTGAAAGTTCTTCATATAACCGAATAGTAACCCGAAACGGAACATTCAGTTCATTACGGGTCACTTTATGTTACCCGCCGGTCACTAGGTTCCTTCTGGGGTATTCTGGAGTGATTTTTTGTTCCATAACGACCAGTCACTCTTCGGTTATTTTGCGGTTCTTCAGATCCGCTAGGGAAACGAACGCAAACAAATGCAAACAAACGCAAACAAACGCAAAGAAACGCAAACAAACGCAAACAAACGCAAACAAACGCAAACGAACGCAAACAAACGCAAACAAACGCAAACAAACACAAACAAACGCAAACAAACGCAAACAAACGCAAACAAACGCAAACAAACGCAAACAAACGCAAACAAACGCAAACAATCGCAAACAAACGCAAACAAACGCAAACAAATGCAAACAAACGCAAAAAAATGCAAACAAACCAAAACGAAAGCAAACAAACGCAAACAAATGCAAACAAAGGCAAACAAACGCAAACAACCGCAAACAAACGCAAACAACCGCAAACAAACTCAAACAAACGAAAACGAACGCAAACAAACTCAAACAAACTCAAACAAACGCAAACAAACGCAAACGAATGCAAACAAACGCAAACAAATGCAAACAAACGCAAACAAACGCAAACAAACGCAAACAAACGCAAACAAACGCAAACAAACGCAAACAAATGCAAACAAACGCAAACAAACGCAAACTAACGCAAACGAACGCAAACCAACTCAAACAAACTCAAACAAACGCAAACGAACGCAAACAAACGCAAACAAACGCAAACAAACGCAAACAAACACAAACAAACGCAAACAAACGCAAACAAACGCAAACAAACGTAAACAAACGCAAACAAACGCAAACAAACGCAAACAATCACAAACAAATGCAAACAAACGCAAACAAACGCAAACAAATGCAAACAAACGAAAACGAACACAAATAAACGCAAACAAACGCAAACAAACGCAAACAAACGCCAACAAACTCCAACAAACTCAAACAAACGCAAACAAATGCAAACGAACGCAAACAAATGCAAACAAACGCAAACAAACACAAACAAACGCAAACAAACGCAAACAAACGCAAACAAACGCAAACAAATGCAAACAAATGCAAACAAACGCAAACAAACGCAAACAACCGCAAACAAACGCAAACAAACGCAAACAAACGCAAACAAACGCAAACAAACGCAAACAAACGCAAACAACCGCAAACAAACGCAAACAAACGCAAACAAACGCAAACAAACGCAAACAAACGCAAACAAACGCAAACAAACGCAAACAAACGCAAACAAACGCAAACAAACGCAAACAAATGCAAACAAATGCAAACAAACGCAAACGAACGCAAACAAATGCAAACAAACGCAAACAAACTCAAACAAACGAAAACGAACGCAAACAAACGCAAACAAACTCAAACAAACTCAAACAAACGCAAACAATCGCAAACAAACGCAACCGAAAGCAAACAAACGCAAACAAACACAAACAAACACAAACAAACGCAAACAAACGCAAACAAACGCAAACAAACGCAAACAAACGCAAACAAACGCAAACAAACGCAAACAAACGCAAACAATCGCAAACAAACGCAAACAAACGCAAACAAATGCAAACAAACGCAAACAAACGCAAACAAACGCAAACAAACGCAAACAAATGCAAACAAACGTAAACGAACGCAAACGAACGCAAACAAATGCAAACAAACGCAAACAAACGTAAACGAACGCAAACGAACGCAAACAAATGCAAACAAACGCAAACAAACGCAAACAAACGTAAACAAACGCAAACAAACGCAAACAAACGCAAACAAATGCAAACAAACGTAAACGAACGCAAACGAACGCAAACAAATGCAAACAAACGCAAACAAACGCAAACAAACGCAAACGAACGCAAACGAACGCAAACAAACGCAAACAAACACAAACAAATGCAAACAAACGCAAAAAAATGCAAACAAACCAAAACGAACGCAAACAAACGCAAACAAATGCAAACAAACGCAAACAAACGCAAACAACCGCAAACAAACGCAAACAACAGCAAACAAACTCAAACAAACGAAAACGAACGCAAACAAACTCAAACAAACTCAAACAAACGCAAACAAACGCAAACAAACGCAAACAAACGCAAACAAACGCAAACAAACGCAAACAAACGCAAACAAACGCAAACAAACGCAAACAAACGCAAACAAACGCAAACAAATGCAAACAAACGCAAACAAACGCAAACAATCACAAACAAATGCAAACAAACGCAAACAAACGCAAACAAATGCAAACAAACGCAAACAAATGCAAACAAACGTAAACGAACGCAAACAAACGCAAACAAATGCAAACAAACGCAAACAAACGCAAACGAACGCAAACAAACGTAAACAAACGCAAACAAACGCAAACAAACGCAAACAAATGCAAACAAACGTAAACGAACGCAAACGAACGCAAACAAATGCAAACAAACGCAAACAAACGCAAACGAACGCAAACGAACGCAAACAAACGCAAACAAACACAAACAAACGCAAACAAACGCAAACAAACGCAAACAATCGCAAACAAACGCAAACAAACGCAAACAAACGCCAACAAATGCAAACAAACGCAAAAAAATGCAAACAAACCAAAAAGAACGCAAACAAACGCAAACAAATGCAAACAAACGCAAACAACCGCAAACAAACGCAAACAACCGCAAACAAACTCAAACAAACGAAAACGAACGCAAACAAACTCAAACAAACTCAAACAAACGCAAACAAACGCAAACGAACGCAAACAAACGCAAACAAACGCAAACAAACGCAAACAAACGCAAACAAACGCAAACAAACGCAAACAATCACAAACAAATGCAAACAAACGCAAACAAACGCAAACAAATGCAAACAAACGCAAACAAATGCAAACAAACGAAAACGAACGCAAACAAACGCAAACAAACGCAAAAAAACGCAAACAAACGCAAACAAACTCAAACAAACGCAAACATATGCAAACAATCGCAAACAAACGCAAACAAACTCAAACAAACTCAAACAAACGCAAACAATCGCAAACAAACGCAAACGAACGCAAACAAATGCAAACAAACACAAACAAACGCAAACAAACACAAACAAACGCAAACAAACGCAAACAAACGCAAACGAACGCAAACAAACGCAATCAAACGCAAACAAACACAAACAAACGCAAACAAACGCAAACAAACGCAAACAAACGCAAACAAACGCAAACAAACGCAAACAATCGCAAACAAACGCAAACAAACGCGAACAAACGCGAACAAACGCAAACAAATGCAACCAAACGCAAAAAAATGCAAACAAACCAAAACGAACGCAAACAAACGCAAACAAATGCAAACAAACGCAAACAAACGCAAACAACCGCAAACATACGCAAACAACCGCAAACAAACTCAACCAAACGAAAACGAACGCAAACAAACTCAAACAAACTCAAACAAACGCAAACAAACGCAAACGAACGCAAACAAACGCAAACAAACGCAAACAAACGCAAACAAACGCAAACGAACGCAAACAAACGCTAACAAACGCAAACAAACATAAACAATCACAAACAAATGCAAACAAACGCAAACAAACGCAAACAAATGCAAACAAACGAAAACGAACGCAAACAAACGCAAACAAACGCAAACAAACGCAAACAAACGCAAAAAAAACGCAAACAAACGCAATCAAACTCAAACAAACGCAAACATATGCAAACAATCGCAAAAAAACGCAAACAAACTCAAACAAACTCAAACAAACGCAAACAATCGCAAACAAACGCAAACGAATGTTTCAAAAGGTTTCGACCGTCGTTGATTAATAGTAGTTAGGTTTCGGCAATGAAACGGTCTCGGTGGAGAAATCCATAAGAAAGTTTAAAAAAGTTACGTTTCGGCCCTCATCTGAGCCCTCTTCAGAAATGTATTTTTGTCATCTATAATATCAATTACAAAAAAATCAATAGAAATTGTGATACAAATGCGCTTATACAATCACAATATAATTATTTATAACTAAATGTTCAATCCGTAAGGATACAATTATTTTCATTAAATTGTTAGGTTAATTTGAATATAATTATTTATATCAAAACTGTTAAGTCGATTGTTTATTATTAACAACAAGCAACTCACCAATATGTATCAAGCAATAGTGTCTTACGACACCAACCAGTGTACTCATTTATTTTGAAGGATAAATGAGTCATGGATTGTTGATGCCTATTGTTGATCTTTATTTATTAAAATTAGAGAAAATTTTTAACCCTTAAGGGGGACGACCAACTCGTTGTAACCGGATCTTCCGATTGAAAATTTTCGACCTGTTGGTGTTGGTGGATCGACGAGTGATAGGTTAGGAGGCTGTCAAACGCAAGAATAATCGCTTATGTTTACTAATGTTGAATATACGTTCGTTAATTCACTACGAAAAGATATTTTTACTCACTTAACAACCCTTTTTCCATTCTATATGAAAAATTAATACTACATTTTAACGAAATATTTAACCGGAGAAGCCGGTTTCCCGTGTCTCTCGTAGCTGATCCGCCGTGAGACCGAGCTTAGTACCGGCTCATCTACCTAAGTCGCCACGGGCCCGCAACGGTCAGAAAGAAATGTTCTCATGTGGAGCGCAATAGTATCACATTCCCCTTTATCAATATCTAAGTTTATATCTAGTTCAAAATATCCATTTCTTTCTTTGAGTAACAGAAATTCTTATTAATAGTGAGTTCAAATTATCTGCAATCTATATCTATACACTTATTTTTATGTCCTGGAATCAATGACTGTATCACTATATGTAGGGTAAGGTTACCGTATTTTTACCATAAGATTTATGAATCGAGGTAAATTTATATATTATATTATAAACTATTCTTTGTATTAAACAAAATTGATACCATCGCACGTTTCACCAATCTAATCTTAGGTTAACTCGACAAGGTGGAGACATTGACAAGAAACAGAGAGCGGGGTTACCTACATTTCAAAAATAAATTTAAAAGCCGAAATAAATCATGTTATTATATTATTATTATTTTCAGTTTAGAGAATGTAAATAATTGATTTTAGGGCAATTTTTTTTTTTAAATTTTTTAAAAAATTTTTTTTTTTTATAAATTCTATAAAACCGAGTTATAGATAATACTTAATTTTTCAATGTCAGTCCTATAGTTTATTGAGTTTTTATCTTTCTTAATCCAAATCATTTCTAATAAAAGTCTCTTATTCAACACCGGTTCTATTGCCAAAATCTTCACATCGTCGAATTTACACACATGGTTATTTGTTCTCGCATGCGAGGAAAGCGCCGAGTGTTCTTGAGATACATGGTTTGACCTACTGATATGTTCTCGTACCCTAATTTTCTATCCAAGCTCGAATTCACTCCGATACTATACAAGCGATATGTGGACGATATTATTGTGGCGTTACCAGAAGATCAGATTCAGACGATATTATCAACTTTTAATTTATACCATCCAAAACTTCAATTCACGATAGAGAAAGAGGTGGATTGTAAGATCCCCTTCTTAGACTTACTTTTGATAAGAGAAGAAAATAAGATCGTAACAAATTGGTATAGGAAACCAACGTGGTCAGGCAGATTTATAAATTTCTTCTCTAGCCATCCAGTTAAGCAGAAAATAGGTATTATTTACACATTGGTAGATCGGGCTTTGAAATTATCGCATCACAGATTTTGGCATGAAAACTTGATGTTGGTAGAAAATACTTTAATTCGCAATTGTTATCCAGAAAATTTCATTAAAAAATACATTAAAATCAGGCGACAGTCGTTGAATGAGAACAAAAAGCCGAGTGAAGAAAAACCGGCTCTCGATTTCAAGAGAATTTTGAATATTCCTTTTATCGAACATCTGCATTATCCGATCATGAGATTATTGAGGGAATTAGATATCCACGTCATAACAAATAATAACCACAACATTTTTTCAATAGTCGGCTCGACTAAGGACAAAATAGATAAATTACTAAAATCCAAGGTTGTGTACAGCATTCCGTGTGGTGCGTGCGAGGCCACATACATCGGCCAAACGGGACGTTATCTGAAAATTAGGGTACGAGAACATATCAGTAGGTCAAACCATGTATCTCAAGAACACTCGGCGCTTTCCTCGCATGCGAGAACAAATAACCATGTGTTTAAATTCGACGATGTGAAGATTTTGGCAATAGAACCGGTGTTGAATAAGAGACTTTTATTAGAAATGATTTGGATTAAGAAAGATAAAAACTCAATAAACTATAGGACTGACATTGAAAAATTAAGTATTATCTATAACTCGGTTTTGTAGAATTTATAAAAAAAAAAAAAAAAAAAAAAAAAAAAAAAAAAATTGGCCTAAAATCAATTATTTACATTCTCTAAACTGAAAATAATAATAATATAATAACATGATTTATTTCGGCTTTTAAATTTATTTTTGAAATGTAGGTAACCCCGCTCTCTGTTTCTTGTCAATGTCTCCACCTTGTCGAGTTAACCTAAGATTAGATTGGTGAAACGTGCGATGGTATCAATTTGGTTTAATACAAAGAATAGTTTATAATATAATATATAAATTTACCTCGATTCATAAATCTTATGGTAAAAATACGGTAACCTTACCCTACATATAGTGATACAGTTACAATGTTCAAATAATGTTGAGATACTCGCTGGGTGGGGGAAATTAATTTTCAATGAGTGAGTGACGCCAATTAATGAGTATACAAAAATTTATTATATTTATTTTATCACTATACACCATATGAGTTTACCACGGATTAGTTAACAACGCGAAGAAAGTGCGTCGCGAATCGTGTGAGAAATAACACCAATGAGTTGCCCGTGAGAGTGAGTGAGAGGGTGAGAGTCTGAATAGCACAAGCGTAAGAAAGAGAGCGAGCGTGTGTATTGTCTATGAGCGTCTACGTGATTTCTTGAGCGCACAAATACTTGATTCACTTATTTCCTGACGGTTGAAATGACACCAATTGTATACTGAGTGATTACAGGAAATATTATGAACTGAGTTGACCTAAAAAATGAAATGACACCGCTGAGTTGACCCGTCCTTTTTGAGAAACACCACTTGTTGAATTCGCACGTGTACCGGCTTCGTTAAACGAGAACACAATGGCTGCTCTCAGCGGCGCCTCGTGTGCTCGAGCAAGAAGACAAGGGGCGTGCCGCGAGGGGGTCCCGTGGAGCCCCGCCCTGCAGTGCCGTCTCCTGATGTTCCAAACTAGAGCGACGATTCGCCGCTGAGGAGTATCAGAGCTAGTCACGAAATTATTGGTCTAATAATTGAACAGGCATTGATTCCAGGACATAAAAATAAGTGTATAGATATAGATTGCAGATAATTTGAACTCACTATTAATAAGAATTTCTGTTACTCAAAGAAAGAAATGGATATTTTGAACTAGATATAAACTTAGATATTGATAAAGGGGAATGTGATACAATTGCGCTCCACATGAGAACATTTCTTTCTGACCGTTGCGGGCCCGTGGCGACTTAGGTAGATGAGCCGGCACTAAGCTCGGTCTCGCGGCGGATCAGCTACGAGAGACACGTGAAACCGGCTTCTCCGGTTAAATATTTCGTTAAAATGTAGTATTAATTTTTCATATAGAATGGAAAAAGGGTTGTTAAGTGAGTAAAAATATCTTTTCGTAGTGAATTAACGAACGTATATTCAACATTAGTAAACATAAACGATTATTCTTGCGTTTGACAGCCTCCTAACCTATCACTCGTCGATCCACCAACACCAACAGGTCGAAAATTTTCAATCGGAAGATCCGGTTGACAACGAGTTGGTCGTCCCCATTAAGGGTAAAAAATTTTCTCTAATTTTAATAAATAAAGATCAACAATAGGCATCAACAATCCATGACTCATTTATCCTTCAAAATAAATGAGTACACTGGTTGGTGTCGTAAGACACTATTGCTTGATACATATTGGTGAGTTGCTTGTTGTTAATAATAAACAATCGACTTAACAGTTTTGATATAAATAATTATAGTCAAATTAACCTAACAATTTAATGAAAATAATTGTATCCTTACGGATTGAACATTTAGTTATAAATAATTATATTGTGATTGTATAAGCGCATTTGTATCACAATTTCTATTGATTTTTTTGTAATTGATATTATAAATGACAAAAATACATTTCTGAAGAGGTCTCAGATGAGGGCCGAAACGTAACTTTTTTAAACTTTCTTATGGATTTTTCCACCGAGACCGTTTCGTTGCCGAAACCTAACTACTATTAAACGCAAACGAACGCAAACAAATGCAAACAAACACAAACAAACGCAAACAAACGCAAACAAACGCAAACAAACGCAAACAATCGCAAACAAACACAAACAAACGCAAACAAACGCAAACAAATGCAAACAAACGCAAACAATCGCAAACAAACGCAAACAAACGCAAACAAATGCAAACGAACGCAAACAAACGCAAACAAATGCAAACAAACGCAAACAAACGCAAACAAACGCAAACAAACGCAAACAAACGCAAACAAATGCAAACAAACGCAAACAAACGCAAACTAACGCAAACGAACGCAAACAAACTCAAACAAACTCAAACAAACTCAAACAAACGCAAACGAACGCAAACAAACGCAAACAAACGCAAACAAACGCAAACAAACACAAACAAACGCAAACAAACGCAAACAAACGCAAACAAACGTAAACAAACGCAAACAAACGCAAACAATCACAAACAAATGCAAACAAACGCAAACAAACGCAAACAAATGCAAACAAACGAAAACGAACACAAATAAACGCAAACAAACGCAAACAAACGCAAACAAACGCCAACAAACTCAAACAAACTCAAACAAACGCAAACAAATGCAAACGAACGCAAACAAATGCAAACAAACGCAAACAAACACAAACAAACGCAAACAAACGCAAACAAACGCAAACAAACGCAAACAAATGCAAACAAATGCAAACAAACGCAAACAAACGCAAACAACCGCAAACAAACGCAAACAAACGCAAACAAACGCAAACAAACGCAAACAAACGCAAACAAACGCAAACAAACGCAAACAACCGCAAACAAACGCAAACAAACGCAAACAAACGCAAACAAACGCAAACAAACGCAAACAAACGCAAACAAACGCAAACAAACGCAAACAAACGCAAACAAACGCAAACAAATGCAAACAAACGCAAACGAACGCAAACAAATGCAAACAAATGCAAACAAACGCAAACAAACTCAAACAAACGAAAACGAACGCAAACAAACTCAAACAAACTCAAACAAACGCAAACAATCGCAAACAAACGCAACCGAACGCAAACAAACGCAAACAAACACAAACAAACACAAACAAACGCAAACAAACGCAAACAAACGCAAACAAACGCAAACAAACGCAAACAAACACAAACAAACGCAAACAAACGCAAACAAACGCAAACAATCGCAAACAAACGCAAACAAACGCAAACAAATGCAAACAAACGCAAACAAACGCAAACAAACGCAAACAAACGCAAACAAATGCAAACAAACGTAAACGAACGCAAACGAACGCAAACAAATGCAAACAAACGCAAACAAACGTAAACGAACGCAAACGAACGCAAACAAATGCAAACAAACGCAAACAAACGCAAACAAACGCAAACAAACGTAAACAAACGCAAACAAACGCAAACAAACGCAAACAAATGCAAACAAACGTAAACGAACGCAAACGAACGCAAACAAATGCAAACAAACGCAAACAAACGCAAACAAACGCAAACGAACGCAAACGAACGCAAACAAACGCAAACAAACACAAACAAATGCAAACAAACGCAAAAAAATGCAAACAAACCAAAACGAACGCAAACAAACGCAAACAAATGCAAACAAACGCAAACAAACGCAAACAACCGCAAACAAACGCAAACAACAGCAAACAAACTCAAACAAACGAAAACGAACGCAAACAAACTCAAACAAACTCAAACAAACGCAAACAAACGCAAACAAACGCAAACAAACGCAAACAAACGCAAACAAACGCAAACAAACGCAAACAAACGCAAACAAACGCAAACAAACGCAAACAAACGCAAACAAACGCAAACAAACGCAAACAAACGCAAACAAACGCAAACAAACGCAAACAAACGCAAACAAACGCAAACAAACGCAAACAATCACAAACAAATGCAAACAAACGCAAACAAACGCAAACAAATGCAAACAAACGCAAACAAATGCAAACAAACGTAAACGAACGCAAACAAACGCAAACAAATGCAAACAAACGCAAACAAACGCAAACGAACGCAAACAAACGTAAACAAACGCAAACAAACGCAAACAAATGCAAACAAACGTAAACGAACGCAAACGAACGCAAACAAATGCAAACAAACGCAAACGAACGCAAACAATCGCAATCAAACGCAAACGAACGCAAACAAACGCAAACGAACGCAACCCTAGCGGATTCGAGCAACCGTCATTTTCCGGTTGCTTTACGGTCACATACAAGTAACCGTCATTATGAGGTTCATTTCCAGTTGTTTTACCGTAAAACAACTGTAATATAACCAACAAAGCGACCGTTATTTTGGAACAAAAAAGAACCCGATTGCAACTACAAAGCGACCAATGTTTTAACCAAAATCAAACTTTAAAGTAACACAGAAGTAACCGACAGTTTGTTAAAAGTTGTTTTTCGGTTATGTGAAAGTTCTTCATATAACCGAATAGTAACCCGAAACGGAACATTCAGTTCATTACGGGTCACTTTATGTTACCCGCCGGTCACTAGGTTCCTTCTGGGGTATTCTGGAGTGATTTTTTGTTCCATAACGACCAGTCACTCTTCGGTTATTTTGCGGTTCTTCAGATCCGCTAGGGAAACGAACGCAAACAAATGCAAACAAACGCAAACAAACGCAAAGAAACGCAAACAAACGCAAACAAACGCAAACAAACGCAAACGAACGCAAACAAACGCAAACAAACGCAAACAAACACAAACAAACGCAAACAAACGCAAACAAACGCAAACAAACGCAAACAAACGCAAACAAACGCAAACAAACGCAAACAATCGCAAACAAACGCAAACAAACGCAAACAAATGCAAACAAACGCAAAAAAATGCAAACAAACCAAAACGAACGCAAACAAACGCAAACAAATGCAAACAAAGGCAAACAAACGCAAACAACCGCAAACAAACGCAAACAACCGCAAACAAACTCAAACAAACGAAAACGAACGCAAACAAACTCAAACAAACTCAAACAAACGCAAACAAACGCAAACGAATGCAAACAAACGCAAACAAATGCAAACAAACGCAAACAAACGCAAACAAACGCAAACAAACGCAAACAAACGCAAACAAACGCAAACAAATGCAAACAAACGCAAACAAACGCAAACTAACGCAAACGAACGCAAACCAACTCAAACAAACTCAAACAAACTCAAACAAACGCAAACGAACGCAAACAAACGCAAACAAACGCAAACAAACGCAAACAAACACAAACAAACGCAAACAAACGCAAACAAACGCAAACAAACGTAAACAAACGCAAACAAACGCAAACAATCACAAACAAATGCAAACAAACGCAAACAAACGCAAACAAATGCAAACAAACGAAAACGAACACAAATAAACGCAAACAAACGCAAACAAACGCCAACAAACTCAAACAAACTCAAACAAACGCAAACAAATGCAAACAAACGCAAACAAACACAAACAAACGCAAACAAACGCAAACAAACGCAAACAATCGCAAACAAACGCAAACAAACGCAAACAAATGCAAACAAATGCAAACAAACGCAAACAAACGCAAACAACCGCAAACAAACGCAAACAAACGCAAACAAACGCAAACAAACGCAAACAAATGCAAACAAACGCAAACAAACGTAAACGAACGCAAACGAACGCAAACAAATGCAAACAAACGCAAACAAACGAAAACAAACGCAAACAAACGTAAACAAACGCAAACAAACGCAAACAAACGCAAACAAATGCAAACAAACGTAAACGAACGCAAACGAACGCAAACAAATGCAAACAAACGCAAACAAACGCAAACAAACGCAAACGAACGCAAACGAACGCAAACAAACGCAAACAAACACAAACAAATGCAAACAAACGCAAAAAAATGCAAACAAACCAAAACGAACGCAAACAAACGCAAACAAATGCAAACAAACGCAAACAAACGCAAACAACCGCAAACAAACGCAAACAACAGCAAACAAACTCAAACAAACGAAAACGAACGCAAACAAACTCAAACAAACTCAAACAAACGCAAACAAACGCAAACAAACGCAAACAAACGCAAACAAACGCAAACAAACGCAAACAAACGCAAACAAACGCAAACAAACGCAAACAAACGCAAACAAACGCAAACAAACGCAAACAAACGCAAACAAACGCAAACAAACGCAAACAAACGCAAACAAACGCAAACAAACGCAAACAAACGCAAACAATCACAAACAAATGCAAACAAACGCAAACAAACGCAAACAAATGCAAACAAACGCAAACAAATGCAAACAAACGTAAACGAACGCAAACAAACGCAAACAAATGCAAACAAACGCAAACAAACGCAAACGAACGCAAACAAACGTAAACAAACGCAAACAAACGCAAACAATTGCAAACAAACGTAAACGAACGCAAACGAACGCAAACAAATGCAAACAAACGCAAACAAACGCAAACGAACGCAAACGAACGCAAACAAACGCAAACAAACACAAACAAACGCAAACAAATGCAAACAAACGCAAACAATCGCAATCAAACGCAAACGAACGCAAACAAACGCAAACGAACGCAACCCTAGCGGATCCGAGCAACCGTCATTTTCCGGTTGCTTTACGGTCACATACAAGTAACCGTCATTATGAGGTTCATTTTCAGTTGTTTTACCGTAAAACAACTGTAATATAACCAACAAAGCGACCGTTATTTTGGAACAAAAAAGAACCCGATTGCAACTACAAAGCGACCAATGTTTTAACCAAAATCAAACTTTAAAGTAACACAGAAGTAACCGACAGTTTGTTAAAAGTTGTTTTTCGGTTATGTGAAAGTTCTTCATATAACCGAATAGTAACCCGAAACGGAACATTCAGTTCATTACGGGTCACTTTATGTTACCCGCCGGTCACTAGGTTCCTTCTGGGGTATTCTGGAGTGATTTTTTGTTCCATAACGACCAGTCACTCTTCGGTTATTTTGCGGTTCTTCAGATCCGCTAGGGAAACGAACGCAAACAAATGCAAACAAACGCAAACAAACGCAAAGAAACGCAAACAAACGCAAACAAACGCAAACAAACGCAAACGAACGCAAACAAACGCAAACAAACGCAAACAAACACAAACAAACGCAAACAAACGCAAACAAACGCAAACAAACGCAAACAAACGCAAACAAACGCAAACAAACGCAAACAATCGCAAACAAACGCAAACAAACGCAAACAAATGCAAACAAACGCAAAAAAATGCAAACAAACCAAAACGAAAGCAAACAAACGCAAACAAATGCAAACAAAGGCAAACAAACGCAAACAACCGCAAACAAACGCAAACAACCGCAAACAAACTCAAACAAACGAAAACGAACGCAAACAAACTCAAACAAACTCAAACAAACGCAAACAAACGCAAACGAATGCAAACAAACGCAAACAAATGCAAACAAACGCAAACAAACGCAAACAAACGCAAACAAACGCAAACAAACGCAAACAAACGCAAACAAATGCAAACAAACGCAAACAAACGCAAACTAACGCAAACGAACGCAAACCAACTCAAACAAACTCAAACAAACGCAAACGAACGCAAACAAACGCAAACAAACGCAAACAAACGCAAACAAACACAAACAAACGCAAACAAACGCAAACAAACGCAAACAAACGTAAACAAACGCAAACAAACGCAAACAAACGCAAACAATCACAAACAAATGCAAACAAACGCAAACAAACGCAAACAAATGCAAACAAACGAAAACGAACACAAATAAACGCAAACAAACGCAAACAAACGCAAACAAACGCCAACAAACTCAAACAAACTCAAACAAACGCAAACAAATGCAAACGAACGCAAACAAATGCAAACAAACGCAAACAAACACAAACAAACGCAAACAAACGCAAACAAACGCAAACAAACGCAAACAAATGCAAACAAATGCAAATAAACGCAAACAAACGCAAACAACCGCAAACAAACGCAAACAAACGCAAACAAACGCAAACAAACGCAAACAAACGCAAACAAACGCAAACAACCGCAAACAAACGCAAACAAACGCAAACAAACGCAAACAAACGCAAACAAACGCAAACAAACGCAAACAAACGCAAACAAATGCAAACAAACGCAAACAAACGCAAACAAATGCAAACAAATGCAAACAAACGCAAACGAACGCAAACAAATGCAAACAAACGCAAACAAACTCAAACAAACGAAAACGAACGCAAACAAACGCAAACAAACTCAAACAAACTCAAACAAACGCAAACAATCGCAAACAAACGCAACCGAAAGCAAACAAACGCAAACAAACACAAACAAACACAAACAAACGCAAACAAACGCAAACAAACGCAAACAAACGCAAACAAACGCAAACAAACGCAAACAAACGCAAACAAACGCAAACAATCGCAAACAAACGCAAACAAACGCAAACAAATGCAAACAAACGCAAACAAACGCAAACAAACGCAAACAAACGCAAACAAATGCAAACAAACGTAAACGAACGCAAACGAACGCAAACAAATGCAAACAAACGCAAACAAACGTAAACGAACGCAAACGAACGCAAACAAATGCAAACAAACGCAAACAAACGCAAACAAACGCAAACAAACGTAAACAAACGCAAACAAACGCAAACAAACGCAAACAAATGCAAACAAACGTAAACGAACGCAAACGAACGCAAACAAATGCAAACAAACGCAAACAAACGCAAACAAACGCAAACGAACGCAAACGAACGCAAACAAACGCAAACAAACACAAACAAATGCAAACAAACGCAAAAAAATGCAAACAAACCAAAACGAACGCAAACAAACGCAAACAAATGCAAACAAACGCAAACAAACGCAAACAACCGCAAACAAACGCAAACAACAGCAAACAAACTCAAACAAACGAAAACGAACGCAAACAAACTCAAACAAACTCAAACAAACGCAAACAAACGCAAACAAACGCAAACAAACGCAAACAAACGCAAACAAACGCAAACAAACGCAAACAAACGCAAACAAACGCAAACAAACGCAAACAAACGCAAACAAATGCAAACAAACGCAAACAAACGCAAACAATCACAAACAAATGCAAACAAACGCAAACAAACGCAAACAAATGCAAACAAACGCAAACAAATGCAAACAAACGCAAACGAACGCAAACAAACGCAAACAAACACAAACAAATGCAAACAAACGCAAAAAAATGCAAACAAACCAAAACGAACGCAAACAAACGCAAACAAATGCAAACAAACGCAAACAAACGCAAACAACCGCAAACAAACGCAAACAACAGCAAACAAACTCAAACAAACGAAAACGAACGCAAACAAACTCAAACAAACTCAAACAAACGCAAACAAACGCAAACAAACGCAAACAAACGCAAACAAACGCAAACAAACGCAAACAAACGCAAACAAACGCAAACAAACGCAAACAAACGCAAACAAACGCAAACAAACGCAAACAAACGCAAACAAACGCAAACAAACGCAAACAAACGCAAACAAACGCAAACAAACGCAAACAAACGCAAACAATCACAAACAAATGCAAACAAACGCAAACAAACGCAAACAAATGCAAACAAACGCAAACAAATGCAAACAAACGTAAACGAACGCAAACAAACGCAAACAAATGCAAACAAACGCAAACAAACGCAAACGAACGCAAACAAACGTAAACAAACGCAAACAAACGCAAACAATTGCAAACAAACGTAAACGAACGCAAACGAACGCAAACAAATGCAAACAAACGCAAACAAACGCAAACGAACGCAAACGAACGCAAACAAACGCAAACAAACACAAACAAACGCAAACAAATGCAAACAAACGCAAACAATCGCAATCAAACGCAAACGAACGCAAACAAACGCAAACGAACGCAACCCTAGCGGATCCGAGCAACCGTCATTTTCCGGTTGCTTTACGGTCACATACAAGTAACCGTCATTATGAGGTTCATTTTCAGTTGTTTTACCGTAAAACAACTGTAATATAACCAACAAAGCGACCGTTATTTTGGAACAAAAAAGAACCCGATTGCAACTACAAAGCGACCAATGTTTTAACCAAAATCAAACTTTAAAGTAACACAGAAGTAACCGACAGTTTGTTAAAAGTTGTTTTTCGGTTATGTGAAAGTTCTTCATATAACCGAATAGTAACCCGAAACGGAACATTCAGTTCATTACGGGTCACTTTATGTTACCCGCCGGTCACTAGGTTCCTTCTGGGGTATTCTGGAGTGATTTTTTGTTCCATAACGACCAGTCACTCTTCGGTTATTTTGCGGTTCTTCAGATCCGCTAGGGAAACGAACGCAAACAAATGCAAACAAACGCAAACAAACGCAAAGAAACGCAAACAAACGCAAACAAACGCAAACAAACGCAAACGAACGCAAACAAACGCAAACAAACGCAAACAAACACAAACAAACGCAAACAAACGCAAACAAACGCAAACAAACGCAAACAAACGCAAACAAACGCAAACAAACGCAAACAATCGCAAACAAACGCAAACAAACGCAAACAAATGCAAACAAACGCAAAAAAATGCAAACAAACCAAAACGAAAGCAAACAAACGCAAACAAATGCAAACAAAGGCAAACAAACGCAAACAACCGCAAACAAACGCAAACAACCGCAAACAAACTCAAACAAACGAAAACGAACGCAAACAAACTCAAACAAACTCAAACAAACGCAAACAAACGCAAACGAATGCAAACAAACGCAAACAAATGCAAACAAACGCAAACAAACGCAAACAAACGCAAACAAACGCAAACAAACGCAAACAAACGCAAACAAATGCAAACAAACGCAAACAAACGCAAACTAACGCAAACGAACGCAAACCAACTCAAACAAACTCAAACAAACGCAAACGAACGCAAACAAACGCAAACAAACGCAAACAAACGCAAACAAACACAAACAAACGCAAACAAACGCAAACAAACGCAAACAAACGTAAACAAACGCAAACAAACGCAAACAAACGCAAACAATCACAAACAAATGCAAACAAACGCAAACAAACGCAAACAAATGCAAACAAACGAAAACGAACACAAATAAACGCAAACAAACGCAAACAAACGCAAACAAACGCCAACAAACTCAAACAAACTCAAACAAACGCAAACAAATGCAAACGAACGCAAACAAATGCAAACAAACGCAAACAAACACAAACAAACGCAAACAAACGCAAACAAACGCAAACAAACGCAAACAAATGCAAACAAATGCAAACAAACGCAAACAAACGCAAACAACCGCAAACAAACGCAAACAAACGCAAACAAACGCAAACAAACGCAAACAAACGCAAACAAACGCAAACAACCGCAAACAAACGCAAACAAACGCAAACAAACGCAAACAAACGCAAACAAACGCAAACAAACGCAAACAAACGCAAACAAATGCAAACAAACGCAAACAAACGCAAACAAATGCAAACAAATGCAAACAAACGCAAACGAACGCAAACAAATGCAAACAAACGCAAACAAACTCAAACAAACGAAAACGAACGCAAACAAACGCAAACAAACTCAAACAAACTCAAACAAACGCAAACAATCGCAAACAAACGCAACCGAAAGCAAACAAACGCAAACAAACACAAACAAACACAAACAAACGCAAACAAACGCAAACAAACGCAAACAAACGCAAACAAACGCAAACAAACGCAAACAAACGCAAACAAACGCAAACAAACGCAAACAATCGCAAACAAACGCAAACAAACGCAAACAAATGCAAACAAACGCAAACAAACGCAAACAAACGCAAACAAACGCAAACAAATGCAAACAAACGTAAACGAACGCAAACGAACGCAAACAAATGCAAACAAACGCAAACAAACGTAAACGAACGCAAACGAACGCAAACAAATGCAAACAAACGCAAACAAACGCAAACAAACGCAAACAAACGTAAACAAACGCAAACAAACGCAAACAAACGCAAACAAATGCAAACAAACGTAAACGAACGCAAACGAACGCAAACAAATGCAAACAAACGCAAACAAACGCAAACAAACGCAAACGAACGCAAACGAACGCAAACAAACGCAAACAAACACAAACAAATGCAAACAAACGCAAAAAAATGCAAACAAACCAAAACGAACGCAAACAAACGCAAACAAATGCAAACAAACGCAAACAAACGCAAACAACCGCAAACAAACGCAAACAACAGCAAACAAACTCAAACAAACGAAAACGAACGCAAACAAACTCAAACAAACTCAAACAAACGCAAACAAACGCAAACAAACGCAAACAAACGCAAACAAACGCAAACAAACGCAAACAAACGCAAACAAACGCAAACAAACGCAAACAAACGCAAACAAACGCAAACAAATGCAAACAAACGCAAACAAACGCAAACAATCACAAACAAATGCAAACAAACGCAAACAAACGCAAACAAATGCAAACAAACGCAAACAAATGCAAACAAACGTAAACGAACGCAAACAAACGCAAACAAATGCAAACAAACGCAAACAAACGCAAACGAACGCAAACAAACGTAAACAAACGCAAACAAACGCAAACAAACGCAAACAAATGCAAACAAACGTAAACGAACGCAAACGAACGCAAACAAATGCAAACAAACGCAAACAAACGCAAACGAACGCAAACGAACGCAAACAAACGCAAACAAACACAAACAAACGCAAACAAACGCAAACAAACGCAAACAATCGCAAACAAACGCAAACAAACGCAAACAAACGCCAACAAATGCAAACAAACGCAAAAAAATGCAAACAAACCAAAACGAACGCAAACAAACGCAAACAAATGCAAACAAACGCAAACAACCGCAAACAAACGCAAACAACCGCAAACAAACTCAAACAAACGAAAACGAACGCAAACAAACTCAAACAAACTCAAACAAACGCAAACAAACGCAAACGAACGCAAACAAACGCAAACAAACGCAAACAAACGCAAACAAACGCAAACAATCACAAACAAATGCAAACAAACGCAAACAAACGCAAACAAATGCAAACAAACGCAAACAAATGCAAACAAACGAAAACGAACGCAAACAAACGCAAACAAACGCAAAAAAACGCAAACAAACGCAAACAAACTCAAACAAACGCAAACATATGCAAACAATCGCAAACAAACGCAAACAAACTCAAACAAACTCAAACAAACGCAAACAATCGCAAACAAACGCAAACGAACGCAAACAAATGCAAACAAACACAAACAAACGCAAACAAACACAAACAAACGCAAACAAACGCAAACAAACGCAAACGAACGCAAACAAACGCAATCAAACGCAAACAAACACAAACAAACGCAAACAAACGCAAACAAACGCAAACAAACGCAAACAAACGCAAACAAACGCAAACAATCGCAAACAAACGCAAACAAACGCGAACAAACGCGAACAAACGCAAACAAATGCAACCAAACGCAAAAAAATGCAAACAAACCAAAACGAACGCAAACAAACGCAAACAAATGCAAACAAACGCAAACAAACGCAAACAACCGCAAACATACGCAAACAACCGCAAACAAACTCAACCAAACGAAAACGAACGCAAACAAACTCAAACAAACTCAAACAAACGCAAACAAACGCAAACGAACGCAAACAAACGCAAACAAACGCAAACAAACGCAAACAAACGCAAACGAACGCAAACAAACGCTAACAAACGCAAACAAACATAAACAATCACAAACAAATGCAAACAAACGCAAACAAACGCAAACAAATGCAAACAAACGAAAACGAACGCAAACAAACGCAAACAAACGCAAACAAACGCAAACAAACGCAAAAAAAACGCAAACAAACGCAATCAAACTCAAACAAACGCAAACATATGCAAACAATCGCAAAAAAACGCAAACAAACTCAAACAAACTCAAACAAACGCAAACAATCGCAAACAAACGCAAACGAATGTTTCAAAAGGTTTCGACCGTCGTTGATTAATAGTAGTTAGGTTTCGGCAATGAAACGGTCTCGGTGGAGAAATCCATAAGAAAGTTTAAAAAAGTTACGTTTCGGCCCTCATCTGAGCCCTCTTCAGAAATGTATTTTTGTCATCTATAATATCAATTACAAAAAAATCAATAGAAATTGTGATACAAATGCGCTTATACAATCACAATATAATTATTTATAACTAAATGTTCAATCCGTAAGGATACAATTATTTTCATTAAATTGTTAGGTTAATTTGAATATAATTATTTATATCAAAACTGTTAAGTCGATTGTTTATTATTAACAACAAGCAACTCACCAATATGTATCAAGCAATAGTGTCTTACGACACCAACCAGTGTACTCATTTATTTTGAAGGATAAATGAGTCATGGATTGTTGATGCCTATTGTTGATCTTTATTTATTAAAATTAGAGAAAATTTTTAACCCTTAAGGGGGACGACCAACTCGTTGTAACCGGATCTTCCGATTGAAAATTTTCGACCTGTTGGTGTTGGTGGATCGACGAGTGATAGGTTAGGAGGCTATCAAACGCAAGAATAATCGCTTATGTTTACTAATGTTGAATATACGTTCGTTAATTCACTACGAAAAGATATTTTTACTCACTTAACAACCCTTTTTCCATTCTATATGAAAAATTAATACTACATTTTAACGAAATATTTAACCGGAGAAGCCGGTTTCCCGTGTCTCTCGTAGCTGATCCGCCGTGAGACCGAGCTTAGTACCGGCTCATCTACCTAAGTCGCCACGGGCCCGCAACGGTCAGAAAGAAATGTTCTCATGTGGAGCGCAATAGTATCACATTCCCCTTTATCAATATCTAAGTTTATATCTAGTTCAAAATATCCATTTCTTTCTTTGAGTAACAGAAATTCTTATTAATAGTGAGTTTAAATTATCTGCAATCTATATCTATACACTTATTTTTATGTCCTGGAATCAATGACTGTATCACTATATGTAGGGTAAGGTTACCGTATTTTTACCATAAGATTTATGAATCGAGGTAAATTTATATATTATATTATAAACTATTCTTTGTATTAAACAAAATTGATACCATCGCACGTTTCACCAATCTAATCTTAGGTTAACTCGACAAGGTGGAGACATTGACAAGAAACAGAGAGCGGGGTTACCTACATTTCAAAAATAAATTTAAAAGCCGAAATAAATCATGTTATTATATTATTATTATTTTCAGTTTAGAGAATGTAAATAATTGATTTTAGGGCAATTTTTTTTTTTAAATTTTTTAAAAAATTTTTTTTTTTTATAAATTCTATAAAACCGAGTTATAGATAATACTTAATTTTTCAATGTCAGTCCTATAGTTTATTGAGTTTTTATCTTTCTTAATCCAAATCATTTCTAATAAAAGTCTCTTATTCAACACCGGTTCTATTGCCAAAATCTTCACATCGTCGAATTTACACACATGGTTATTTGTTCTCGCATGCGAGGAAAGCGCCGAGTGTTCTTGAGATACATGGTTTGACCTACTGATATGTTCTCGTACCCTAATTTTCTATCCAAGCTCGAATTCACTCCGATACTATACAAGCGATATGTGGACGATATTATTGTGGCGTTACCAGAAGATCAGATTCAGACGATATTATCAACTTTTAATTTATACCATCCAAAACTTCAATTCACGATAGAGAAAGAGGTGGATTGTAAGATCCCCTTCTTAGACTTACTTTTGATAAGAGAAGAAAATAAGATCGTAACAAATTGGTATAGGAAACCAACGTGGTCAGGCAGATTTATAAATTTCTTCTCTAGCCATCCAGTTAAGCAGAAAATAGGTATTATTTACACATTGGTAGATCGGGCTTTGAAATTATCGCATCACAGATTTTGGCATGAAAACTTGATGTTGGTAGAAAATACTTTAATTCGCAATTGTTATCCAGAAAATTTCATTAAAAAATACATTAAAATCAGGCGACAGTCGTTGAATGAGAACAAAAAGCCGAGTGAAGAAAAACCGGCTCTCGATTTCAAGAGAATTTTGAATATTCCTTTTATCGAACATCTGCATTATCCGATCATGAGATTATTGAGGGAATTAGATATCCACGTCATAACAAATAATAACCACAACATTTTTTCAATAGTCGGCTCGACTAAGGACAAAATAGATAAATTACTAAAATCCAAGGTTGTGTACAGCATTCCGTGTGGTGCGTGCGAGGCCACATACATCGGCCAAACGGGACGTTATCTGAAAATTAGGGTACGAGAACATATCAGTAGGTCAAACCATGTATCTCAAGAACACTCGGCGCTTTCCTCGCATGCGAGAACAAATAACCATGTGTTTAAATTCGACGATGTGAAGATTTTGGCAATAGAACCGGTGTTGAATAAGAGACTTTTATTAGAAATGATTTGGATTAAGAAAGATAAAAACTCAATAAACTATAGGACTGACATTGAAAAATTAAGTATTATCTATAACTCGGTTTTGTAGAATTTATAAAAAAAAAAAAAAAAAAAAAAAAAAAAAAAAATTGGCCTAAAATCAATTATTTACATTCTCTAAACTGAAAATAATAATAATATAATAACATGATTTATTTCGGCTTTTAAATTTATTTTTGAAATGTAGGTAACCCCGCTCTCTGTTTCTTGTCAATGTCTCCACCTTGTCGAGTTAACCTAAGATTAGATTGGTGAAACGTGCGATGGTATCAATTTGGTTTAATACAAAGAATAGTTTATAATATAATATATAAATTTACCTCGATTCATAAATCTTATGGTAAAAATACGGTAACCTTACCCTACATATAGTGATACAGTTACAATGTTCAAATAATGTTGAGATACTCGCTGGGTGGGGGAAATTAATTTTCAATGAGTGAGTGACGCCAAATAATGAGTATACAAAAATTTATTATATTTATTTTATCACTATACACCATATGAGTTTACCACGGATTAGTTAACAACGCGAAGAAAGTGCGTCGCGAATCGTGTGAGAAATAACACCAATGAGTTGCCCGTGAGAGTGAGTGAGAGGGTGAGAGTCTGAATAGCACAAGCGTAAGAAAGAGAGCGAGCGTGTGTATTGTCTATGAGCGTCTACGTGATTTCTTGAGCGCACAAATACTTGATTCACTTATTTCCTGACGGTTGAAATGACACCAATTGTATACTGAGTGATTACAGGAAATATTATGAACTGAGTTGACCTAAAAAATGAAATGACACCGCTGAGTTGACCCGTCCTTTTTGAGAAACACCACTTGTTGAATTCGCACGTGTACCGGCTTCGTTAAACGAGAACACAATGGCTGCTCTCAGCGGCGCCTCGTGTGCTCGAGCAAGAAGACAAGGGGCGTGCCGCGAGGGGGTCCCGTGGAGCCCCGCCCTGCAGTGCCGTCTCCTGATGTTCCAAACTAGAGCGACGATTCGCCGCTGAGGAGTATCAGAGCTAGTCACGAAATTATTGGTCTAATAATTGAACAGGCATTGATTCCAGGACATAAAAATAAGTGTATAGATATAGATTGCAGATAATTTGAACTCACTATTAATAAGAATTTCTGTTACTCAAAGAAAGAAATGGATATTTTGAACTAGATATAAACTTAGATATTGATAAAGGGGAATGTGATACAATTGCGCTCCACATGAGAACATTTCTTTCTGACCGTTGCGGGCCCGTGGCGACTTAGGTAGATGAGCCGGCACTAAGCTCGGTCTCGCGGCGGATCAGCTACGAGAGACACGTGAAACCGGCTTCTCCGGTTAAATATTTCGTTAAAATGTAGTATTAATTTTTCATATAGAATGGAAAAAGGGTTGTTAAGTGAGTAAAAATATCTTTTCGTAGTGAATTAACGAACGTATATTCAACATTAGTAAACATAAACGATTATTCTTGCGTTTGACAGCCTCCTAACCTATCACTCGTCGATCCACCAACACCAACAGGTCGAAAATTTTCAATCGGAAGATCCGGTTGACAACGAGTTGGTCGTCCCCATTAAGGGTAAAAAATTTTCTCTAATTTTAATAAATAAAGATCAACAATAGGCATCAACAATCCATGACTCATTTATCCTTCAAAATAAATGAGTACACTGGTTGGTGTCGTAAGACACTATTGCTTGATACATATTGGTGAGTTGCTTGTTGTTAATAATAAACAATCGACTTAACAGTTTTGATATAAATAATTATAGTCAAATTAACCTAACAATTTAATGAAAATAATTGTATCCTTACGGATTGAACATTTAGTTATAAATAATTATATTGTGATTGTATAAGCGCATTTGTATCACAATTTCTATTGATTTTTTTGTAATTGATATTATAAATGACAAAAATACATTTCTGAAGAGGTCTCAGATGAGGGCCGAAACGTAACTTTTTTAAACTTTCTTATGGATTTTTCCACCGAGACCGTTTCGTTGCCGAAACCTAACTACTATTAAACGCAAACGAACGCAAACAAATGCAAACAAACACAAACAAACGCAAACAAACGCAAACAAACGCAAACAAACGCAAACAATCGCAAACAAACACAAACAAACGCAAACAAACGCAAACAAATGCAAACAAACGCAAACAATCGCAAACAAACGCAAACAAACGCAAACAAATGCAAACGAACGCAAACAAACGCAAACAAATGCAAACAAACGCAAACAAACGCAAACAAACGCAAACAAACGCAAACAAACGCAAACAAATGCAAACAAACGCAAACAAACGCAAACTAACGCAAACGAACGCAAACAAACTCAAACAAACTCAAACAAACTCAAACAAACGCAAACGAACGCAAACAAACGCAAACAAACGCAAACAAACGCAAACAAACACAAACAAACGCAAACAAACGCAAACAAACGCAAACAAACGTAAACAAACGCAAACAAACGCAAACAATCACAAACAAATGCAAACAAACGCAAACAAACGCAAACAAATGCAAACAAACGAAAACGAACACAAATAAACGCAAACAAACGCAAACAAACGCAAACAAACGCCAACAAACTCAAACAAACTCAAACAAACGCAAACAAATGCAAACGAACGCAAACAAATGCAAACAAACGCAAACAAACACAAACAAACGCAAACAAACGCAAACAAACGCAAACAAACGCAAACAAATGCAAACAAATGCAAACAAACGCAAACAAACGCAAACAACCGCAAACAAACGCAAACAAACGCAAACAAACGCAAACAAACGCAAACAAACGCAAACAAACGCAAACAAACGCAAACAACCGCAAACAAACGCAAACAAACGCAAACAAACGCAAACAAACGCAAACAAACGCAAACAAACGCAAACAAACGCAAACAACCGCAAACAAACGCAAACAAACGCAAACAAACGCAAACAAACGCAAACAAACGCAAACAAACGCAAACAAACGCAAACAACCGCAAACAAACGCAAACAAACGCAAACAAACGCAAACAAACGCAAACAAACGCAAACAAACGCAAACAAACGCAAACAAACGCAAACAAACGCAAACAAATGCAAACAAACGCAAACGAACGCAAACAAATGCAAACAAATGCAAACAAACGCAAACAAACTCAAACAAACGAAAACGAACGCAAACAAACTCAAACAAACTCAAACAAACGCAAACAATCGCAAACAAACGCAACCGAACGCAAACAAACGCAAACAAACACAAACAAACACAAACAAACGCAAACAAACGCAAACAAACGCAAACAAACGCAAACAAACACAAACAAACGCAAACAAACGCAAACAAACGCAAACAATCGCAAACAAACGCAAACAAACGCAAACAAATGCAAACAAACGCAAACAAACGCAAACAAACGCAAACAAACGCAAACAAATGCAAACAAACGTAAACGAACGCAAACGAACGCAAACGAACGCAAACAAATGCAAACAAACGCAAACAAACGTAAACGAACGCAAACGAACGCAAACAAATGCAAACAAACGCAAACAAACGCAAACAAACGCAAACAAACGTAAACAAACGCAAACAAACGCAAACAAACGCAAACAAATGCAAACAAACGTAAACGAACGCAAACGAACGCAAACAAATGCAAACAAACGCAAACAAACGCAAACAAACGCAAACGAACGCAAACGAACGCAAACAAACGCAAACAAACACAAACAAATGCAAACAAACGCAAAAAAATGCAAACAAACCAAAACGAACGCAAACAAACGCAAACAAATGCAAACAAACGCAAACAAACGCAAACAACCGCAAACAAACGCAAACAACAGCAAACAAACTCAAACAAACGAAAACGAACGCAAACAAACTCAAACAAACTCAAACAAACGCAAACAAACGCAAACAAACGCAAACAAACGCAAACAAACGCAAACAAACGCAAACAAACGCAAACAAACGCAAACAAACGCAAACAAACGCAAACAAACGCAAACAAACGCAAACAAACGCAAACAAACGCAAACAAACGCAAACAAACGCAAACAAACGCAAACAATCACAAACAAATGCAAACAAACGCAAACAAACGCAAACAAATGCAAACAAACGCAAACAAATGCAAACAAACGTAAACGAACGTAAACAAACGCAAACAAATGCAAACAAACGCAAACAAACGCAAACGAACGCAAACAAACGTAAACAAACGCAAACAAACGCAAACAAATGCAAACAAACGTAAACGAACGCAAACGAACGCAAACAAATGCAAACAAACGCAAACGAACGCAAACGAACGCAAACAAACGCAAACAAACACAAACAAACGCAAACAAATGCAAACAAACGCAAACAATCGCAATCAAACGCAAACGAACGCAAACAAACGCAAACGAACGCAACCCTAGCGGATCCGAGCAACCGTCATTTTCCGGTTGCTTTACGGTCACATACAAGTAACCGTCATTATGAGGTTCATTTCCAGTTGTTTTACCGTAAGACAACTGTAATATAACCAACAAAGCGACCGTTATTTTGGAACAAAAAAGAACCCGATTGCAACTACAAAGCGACCAATGTTTTAACCAAAATCAAACTTTAAAGTAACACAGAAGTAACCGACAGTTTGTTAAAAGTTGTTTTTCGGTTATGTGAAAGTTCTTCATATAACCGAATAGTAACCCGAAACGGAACATTCAGTTCATTACGGGTCACTTTATGTTACCCGCCGGTCACTAGGTTCCTTCTGGGGTATTCTGGAGTGATTTTTTGTTCCATAACGACCAGTCACTCTTCGGTTATTTTGCGGTTCTTCAGATCCGCTAGGGAAACGAACGCAAACAAATGCAAACAAACGCAAACAAACGCAAAGAAACGCAAACGAACGCAAACAAACGCAAACAAACGCAAACGAACGCAAACAAACGCAAACAAACGCAAACAAACACAAACAAACGCAAACAAACGCAAACAAACGCAAACAAACGCAAACAAACGCAAACAAACGCAAACAAACGCAAACAATCGCAAACAAACGCAAACAAACGCAAACAAATGCAAACAAACGCAAAAAAATGCAAACAAACCAAAACGAACGCAAACAAACGCAAACAAATGCAAACAAAGGCAAACAAACGCAAACAACCGCAAACAAACGCAAACAACCGCAAACAAACTCAAACAAACGAAAACGAACGCAAACAAACTCAAACAAACTCAAACAAACGCAAACAAACGCAAACGAATGCAAACAAACGCAAACAAATGCAAACAAACGCAAACAAACGCAAACAAACGCAAACAAACGCAAACAAACGCAAACAAACGCAAACAAACGCAAACAAATGCAAACAAACGCAAACAAACGCAAACTAACGCAAACGAACGCAAACCAACTCAAACAAACTCAAACAAACTCAAACAAACGCAAACGAACGCAAACAAACGCAAACAAACGCAAACAAACGCAAACAAACACAAACAAACGCAAACAAACGCAAACAAACGCAAACAAACGTAAACAAACGCAAACAAACGCAAACAATCACAAACAAATGCAAACAAACGCAAACAAACGCAAACAAATGCAAACAAACGAAAACGAACACAAATAAACGCAAACAAACGCAAACAAACGCAAACAAACGCCAACAAACTCAAACAAACTCAAACAAACGCAAACAAATGCAAACAAACGCAAACAAACACAAACAAACGCAAACAAACGCAAACAAACGCAAACAATCGCAAACAAACGCAAACAAACGCAAACAAATGCAAACAAATGCAAACAAACGCAAACAAACGCAAACAACCGCAAACAAACGCAAACAAACGCAAACAAACGCAAACAAACGCAAACAAATGCAAACAAACGCAAACAAACGTAAACGAACGCAAACGAACGCAAACAAATGCAAACAAACGCAAACAAACGAAAACAAACGCAAACAAACGTAAACAAACGCAAACAAACGCAAACAAACGCAAACAAATGCAAACAAACGTAAACGAACGCAAACGAACGCAAACAAATGCAAACAAACGCAAACAAACGCAAACAAACGCAAACGAACGCAAACGAACGCAAACAAACGCAAACAAACACAAACAAATGCAAACAAACGCAAAAAAATGCAAACAAACCAAAACGAACGCAAACAAACGCAAACAAATGCAAACAAACGCAAACAAACGCAAACAACCGCAAACAAACGCAAACAACAGCAAACAAACTCAAACAAACGAAAACGAACGCAAACAAACTCAAACAAACTCAAACAAACGCAAACAAACGCAAACAAACGCAAACAAACGCAAACAAACGCAAACAAACGCAAACAAACGCAAACAAACGCAAACAAACGCAAACAAACGCAAACAAACGCAAACAAACGCAAACAAACGCAAACAAACGCAAACAAACGCAAACAAACGCAAACAAACGCAAACAAACGCAAACAAACGCAAACAATCACAAACAAATGCAAACAAACGCAAACAAACGCAAACAAATGCAAACAAACGCAAACAAATGCAAACAAACGTAAACGAACGCAAACAAACGCAAACAAATGCAAACAAACGCAAACAAACGCAAACGAACGCAAACAAACGTAAACAAACGCAAACAAACGCAAACAAATGCAAACAAACGTAAACGAACGCAAACGAACGCAAACAAATGCAAACAAACGCAAACAAACGCAAACGAACGCAAACGAACGCAAACAAACGCAAACAAACACAAACAAACGCAAACAAATGCAAACAAACGCAAACAATCGCAATCAAACGCAAACGAACGCAAACAAACGCAAACGAACGCAACCCTAGCGGATCCGAGCAACCGTCATTTTCCGGTTGCTTTACGGTCACATACAAGTAACCGTCATTATGAGGTTCATTTCCAGTTGTTTTACCGTAAAACAACTGTAATATAACCAACAAAGCGACCGTTATTTTGGAACAAAAAAGAACCCGATTGCAACTACAAAGCGACCAATGTTTTAACCAAAATCAAACTTTAAAGTAACACAGAAGTAACCGACAGTTTGTTAAAAGTTGTTTTTCGGTTATGTGAAAGTTCTTCATATAACCGAATAGTAACCCGAAACGGAACATTCAGTTCATTACGGGTCACTTTATGTTACCCGTCGGTCACTAGGTTCCTTCTGGGGTATTCTGGAGTGATTTTTTGTTCCATAACGACCAGTCACTCTTCGGTTATTTTGCGGTTCTTCAGATCCGCTAGGGAAACGAACGCAAACAAATGCAAACAAACGCAAACAAACGCAAAGAAACGCAAACAAACGCAAACAAACGCAAACAAACGCAAACGAACGCAAACAAACGCAAACAAACGCAAACAAACACAAACAAACGCAAACAAACGCAAACAAACGCAAACAAACGCAAACAAACGCAAACAAACGCAAACAAACGCAAACAATCGCAAACAAACGCAAACAAACGCAAACAAATGCAAACAAACGCAAAAAAATGCAAACAAACCAAAACGAAAGCAAACAAACGCAAACAAATGCAAACAAAGGCAAACAAACGCAAACAACCGCAAACAAACGCAAACAACCGCAAACAAACTCAAACAAACGAAAACGAACGCAAACAAACTCAAACAAACTCAAACAAACGCAAACAAACGCAAACGAATGCAAACAAACGCAAACAAATGCAAACAAACGCAAACAAACGCAAACAAACGCAAACAAACGCAAACAAACGCAAACAAACGCAAACAAATGCAAACAAACGCAAACAAACGCAAACTAACGCAAACGAACGCAAACCAACTCAAACAAACTCAAACAAACTCAAACAAACGCAAACGAACGCAAACAAACGCAAACAAACGCAAACAAACGCAAACAAACACAAACAAACGCAAACAAACGCAAACAAACGCAAACAAACGTAAACAAACGCAAACAAACGCAAACAATCACAAACAAATGCAAACAAACGCAAACAAACGCAAACAAATGCAAACAAACGAAAACGAACACAAATAAACGCAAACAAACGCAAACAAACGCAAACAAACGCCAACAAACTCAAACAAACTCAAACAAACGCAAACAAATGCAAACGAACGCAAACAAATGCAAACAAACGCAAACAAACACAAACAAACGCAAACAAACGCAAACAAACGCAAACAAACGCAAACAAGTGCAAACAAATGCAAACAAACGCAAACAAACGCAAACAACCGCAAACAAACGCAAACAAACGCAAACAAACGCAAACAAATGCAAACAAACGCAAACGAACGCAAACAAATGCAAACAAACGCAAACAAACTCAAACAAACGAAAACGAACGCAAACAAACGCAAACAAACTCAAACAAACTCAAACAAACGCAAACAATCGCAAACAAACGCAACCGAAAGCAAACAAACGCAAACAAACACAAACAAACACAAACAAACGCAAACAAACGCAAACAAACGCAAACAAACGCAAACAAACGCAAACAAACGCAAACAAACGCAAACAAACGCAAACAATCGCAAACAAACGCAAACAAACGCAAACAAATGCAAACAAACGCAAACAAACGCAAACAAACGCAAACAAACGCAAACAAATGCAAACAAACGTAAACGAACGCAAACGAACGCAAACAAATGCAAACAAACGCAAACAAACGTAAACGAACGCAAACGAACGCAAACAAACGCAAACAAACGCAAACGAACGCAAACGAACGCAAACAAACGCAAACAAACGCAAACAAACGCAAACAAACGCAAACGAACGCAAACAAACGCAAACAAACGCAAACAAACACAAACAAACGCAAACAAACGCAAACAAACGCAAACAAACGCAAACAAACGCAAACAAACGCAAACAATCGCAAACAAACGCAAACAAACGCAAACAAATGCAAACAAACGCAAAAAAATGCAAACAAACCAAAACGAACGCAAACAAACGCAAACAAATGCAAACAAAGGCAAACAAACGCAAACAACCGCAAACAAACGCAAACAACCGCAAACAAACTCAAACAAACGAAAACGAACGCAAACAAACTCAAACAAACTCAAACAAACGCAAACAAACGCAAACGAATGCAAACAAACGCAAACAAACGCAAACAAACGCAAACAAACGCAAACAAACGCAAACAAACGCAAACAAACGCAAACAAACGCAAACAATCAAAAACAAATGCAAACAAACGCAAACAAACGCAAACAAACGCAAACAAACGCAAACAAACGCAAACAAATGCAAACAAACGCAAACAAACGCAAACTAACGCAAACGAACGCAAACAAACTCAAACAAACTCAAACAAACTCAAACAAACGCAAACAAACGCAAACGAACGCAAACAAACGCAAACAAACGCAAACAAACGCAAACAAACACAAACAAACGCAAACAAACGCAAACAAACGCAAACAAACGCAAACAAACGCAAACAAACGCAAACAATCACAAACAAATGCAAACAAACGCAAACAAACGCAAACAATCGCAAACAAACGCAAACAAACGCAAACAAATGCAAACAAACGCAAACAAACGCAAACAAACGCAAACAAACGCAAACAAATGCAAACAAACGTAAACGAACGCAAACGAACGCAAACAAATGCAAACAAACGCAAACAAACGTAAACGAACGCAAACGAACGCAAACAAATGCAAACAAACGCAAACAAACGCAAACAAACGCAAACAAACGTAAACAAACGCAAACAAACGCAAACAAACGCAAACAAACGCAAACAAATGCAAACAAACGTAAACGAACGCAACCGAACGCAAACAAATGCAAACAAACGCAAACAAACGCAAACGAACGCAAACGAACGCAAACAAATGCAAACAAACACAAACAAATGCAAACAAACGCAAAAAAAGCAAACAAACCAAAACGAACGCAAACAAACGCAAACAAATGCAAATAAACGCAAACAAACGCAAACAACCGCAAACAAACGCAAACAACCGCAAACAAACTCAAACAAACGAAAACGAACGCAAACAAACTCAAACAAACTCAAACAAACGCAAACAAACGCAAACAAACGCAAACAAACGCAAACAAACGCAAACAAACGCAAACAAACGCAAACAATCACAAACAAATGCAAACAAACGCAAACAAACGCAAACAAATGCAAACAAACGCAAACAAATGCAAACAAACGTAAACGAACGCAAACAAACGCAAACAAATGCAAACAAACGCAAACAAACGCAAACGAACGCAAACAAACGTAAACAAACGCAAACAAACGCAAACGAATGCAAACAAACGTAAACGAACGCAAACGAACGCAAACAAATGCAAACAAACGCAAACAAACGCAAACGAACGCAAACGAACGCAAACAAACGCAAACAAACACAAACAAACGCAAACAAATGCAAACAAACGCAAACAATCGCAATCAAACGCAAACGAACGCAAACAAACGCAAACGAACGCAACCCTAGCGGATCCGAGCAACCGTCATTTTCCGGTTGCTTTACGGTCACATACAAGTAACCGTCATTATGAGGTTCATTTCCAGTTGTTTTACCGTAAAACAACTGTAATATAACCAACAAAGCGACCGTTATTTTGGAACAAAAAAGAACCCGATTGCAACTACAAAGCGACCAATGTTTTAACCAAAATCAAACTTTAAAGTAACACAGAAGTAACCGACAGTTTGTTAAAAGTTGTTTTTCGGTTATGTGAAAGTTCTTCATATAACCGAATAGTAACCCGAAACGGAACATTCAGTTCATTACGGGTCACTTTATGGTTACCCGCCGGTCACTAGGTTCCTTCTGGGTTATTCTGGAGTGATTTTTTGTTCCATAACGACCAGTCACTCTTCGGTTATTTTGCGGTTCTTCAGATCCGCTAGGGAAACGAACGCAAACAAATGCAAACAAACGCAAACAAACGCAAACAAACGCAAACAAACGCAAACAAACGCAAACAAACGCAAACAAACGCAAACAAACGCAAACAAACGCAAACGAACGCAAACAAACGCAAACAAACGCAAACAAACACAAACAAACGCAAACAAACGCAAACAAACGCAAACAAACGCAAACAAACGCAAACAAACGCAAACAAACGCAAACAAACGCAAACAATCGCAAACAAACGCAAACAAACGCAAACAAACGCAAACAAACGCAAACAAACGCAAATAAATGCAAACAAACGCAGAAAAATGCAAACAAACCAAAACGAACGCAAACAAACGCAAACAAATGCAAACAAACGCAAACAAACGCAAACAACCGCAAACAAACGCAAACAACCGCAAACAAACTCAAACAAACGAAAACGAACGCAAACAAACTCAAACAAACTCAAACAAACGCAAACAAACGCAAACGAACGCAAACAAACGCAAACAAACGCAAACAAACGCAAACAAACGCAAACAAACGCAAACAAACGCAAACAAACGCAAACAAACGCAAACAAACGCAAACAATCACAAACAAATGCAAACAAACGCAAACAAAACGCAAACAAATGCAAACAAACGCAAACAAATGCAAACAAACGAAAACGAACGCAAACAAACGCAAGCAAACGCAAAAAAACGCAAAAAAACGCAAACAAACGCAATCAAACTCAAACAAACGCAAACATATGCAAACATATGCAAACAATCGCAAACAAACGCAAACAAACGCAAACAATCGCAAACAAACGCAAACAAACGCAAACAAACGCAAACAAACGCAAATAAATGCAAACAAACGCAGAAAAATGCAAACAAACCAAAACGAACGCAAACAAACGCAAACAAATGCAAACAAACGCAAACAAACGCAAACAACCGCAAACAAACGCAAACAACCGCAAACAAACTCAAACAAACGAAAACGAACGCAAACAAACTCAAACAAACTCAAACAAACGCAAACAAACGCAAACGAACGCAAACAAACGCAAACAAACGCAAACAAACGCAAACAAACGCAAACAAACGCAAACAAACGCAAACAATCACAAACAAATGCAAACAAACGCAAACAAAACGCAAACAAATGCAAACAAACGCAAACAAATGCAAACAAACGAAAACGAACGCAAACAAACGCAAGCAAACGCAAAAAAACGCAAAAAAACGCAAACAAACGCAATCAAACTCAAACAAACGCAAACATATGCAAACATATGCAAACAATCGCAAACAAACGCAAACAAACTCAAACAAACTCAAACAAACGCAAACTATCGCAAACAAACGCAAACGAACGCAAACAAATGCAAACAAACACAAACAAACGCAAACAAACACAAACAAACGCAAACAAACGCAAACAAACGCAAACAAACGCAAACAAACGCAAACAAACACAAACAAACGCAAACAAACGCAAACAAACGCAAACAAACGCAAACAAACGCAAACAAACGCAAACAAACGCAAACAAACGCAAACAAACGCAAACAAACGCAAACAATCGCAAACAAACGCAAACAAACGCAAACAAATGCAAATAAACGCAAACAAACCAAAACGAACGCAAACAAACGCAAACAAATGCAAACAAACGCAAACAAACGCAAACAACCGCAAACAAACGCAAACAACCGCAAACAAACTCAAACAAACGAAAACGAACGCAAACAAACTCAAACAAACTCAAACAAATGCAAACAAACGCAAACGAACGCAAACAAACGCAAAAAAACGCAAACAAACGCAAACAAACGCAAACAAACGCAAACAAACGCAAACAAACGCAAACAAACGCAAACAATCACAAACAAATGCAAACAAATGCAAACAAACGCAAACAAATGCAAACAAGCGCAAACAAATGCAAACAAACGAAAACGAACGCAAACAAACGCAAACAAACGCAAAAAAACGCAAACAAACGCAAACAAACTCAAACAAACGCAAACATATGCAAACAATCGCAAACAAACGCAAACAAACTCAAACAAACTCAAACAAACTCAAACAAACGCAAACAATCGCAAACAAACGCAAACGAACGCAAACAAATGCAAACAAACACAAACAAACGCAAACAAACGCAAACAAACGCAAACAAACGCAAACAATCGCAAACAAACACAAACAAACGCAAACAAACGCAAACAAATGCAAACAAACGCAAACAATCGCAAACAAACGCAAACAAACGCAAACAAATGCAAACGAACGCAAACAAACGCAAACAAATGCAAACAAATGCAAACAAACGCAAACAAATGCAAACAAACGCAAACAAACGCAAACAAACGCAAACAAACGCAAACAAACGCAAACAAATACAAACAAACGCAATCAAACACAAACAAACGCAAACAAAGTTAACCAATTTTCATGCAGATTTCTTAAATAAATTTCAAGTCCTTATTTTTGTATTATAAATTTCAATGTACCTACATTTCTCGGGGCATGGTTTTTAGACTGTTGTGGCCCCAGCCGGCGAATTCTGTCGCCCATTGTTGCCGACCGGCAGATCTTCCTGCTACGCAGTTGTCAGCATCACTAGCTACTGCATACAGAAAATAGCAATATCATTTTTTATAAATTACATTTCACAATGAAACCTTGTATAATCAGGTAATAATCGAATATAACAGATTAATAAATTGAACGCCAATACATACCTTGTCTGTCTGCCGCCATTTTTTTAAAGGTTATAAAACCATATATGAAACATATATGAGTGCGAGAGAGACAAAACTAATCTCGCGATTTCAAATTCCTCCGTGACGTTTGATTCGGGTTACAGTTTTTGTTATCAACCGAGTAGTTTCATATTACCTTAAATGTCCGTCGATCGGTTGTAGTCTAAAACACACTCGGTATGCTTTTCATGAAGATGCGCACAAACCGCGATTACCACGCATTTTCGTCGTTTTAGATGGGCGCTTCTGTTTCTGCGCAGCTTCATGAGAAGCATATTGAGTGTGCTTTATAGACTATTTCTGATCTACGGACATTAAAAATAACAATAAATGGAGGGAGACGGACGCCGCATCGAAATGAATAATCAAGAAGGTAAGTATTGTTATTCAATTTATTAGCCTGTTGTATTTGATAATTACCTGAAAATACATAGTTTCATTGTGAAATTTAATTCATTAAAAGTAATATTGCTGCTTTCTTTATGCAGTAGCTGGTAATGCCGGCAACGACGCCGTACAGCAGGGACAGAGTTGTGAAATTTTTAATGTGAAAATAATGCATTATTTTTTACGAAAAAAATGGATTATGGAATTCGGATCCACTACCCATTACTTTATTAATGAGTAATGGAGCAGAGATCCATCACCCATTACTTTATTAATGAGTAATGGAACACACATCCATTACCCATTACATTTTAATAAGTAATGGAACTCACATCCACTATCCATTACTTTATTAATGAGTAACGGAGCAGAGATCCATCCCACATTACTTTTTTAATGAGTAATGGAACTCACATCCATTACCGTTTTTTAAAGTAATGTGTAATGAACGTGGTTGTTCCATCACGTACGGAACGCGTAGATTTTCTGCGTCATTATTAACCTAGCTATAAAACATCTGTTCACCATCGTGAGCAGTCTCCTTCAAGATCTTTATAATAGGACAGTCCGGAGAATTTCGAGGGTTCTGGAAAAACCAATAGGCTGCAATTTATTGAGTTGGCTAAAATTCGTATTCGTGAATCCAGCAACAGAGTAAAAGGAATTTTATGATTTTACTTATTTTTTCTTCGCGACTAGTATCAGTCCAGCATCTGCGATACAGCTGGGTTCTTCTTTCAATACTGGTAATACAAATAATCCTTCGAAGTCAGACGAAGTCACGAAAGGCAAAACTCGAGTCAACGGGTCATCTAGGACCTTGCACATTTTTTATTGCAGCGCGTCACTACTGAAGGGTCAGCGTCTCTCGCGAGACCTTTTTTGCCTGCCTAAAACATACTGGTGCGACATGGTTCTTGGCCCCCACTCGGAAAAGTCCCTTCTTTGCATTTTTCTTAAACCAATCAATCGCAGCAAATTTAGTAACCACGAATTTTCGGACACACCCACATTTCTTACTTAGTTTTACTGTAACTTTTAAGAATCAGTTATCGTCGAACTCTCAGAGAATGCACAACAAGAGTCCAACCAGCGCGGATCTCTGCATTTCTCTTGATAAATAGCAAAGTGAATTTAACTTCTTACAAAACATAAGTTTTTCGTCTGTACTGCGCGAACTCTTAATTTTGATTACTTAAGTGTTAAATTTCACAACATTCATTCAAGTGTATATAGATGTGAATAAAGTTAAGTTTGTTTATTTGCATTCTATAATTATTAACCACCCTCATCACATTAATTTGAGGTGCGGGAGTTCGCGAAAGACACGGTGTCGAACAGTACGCGTTCGGTAGCAGGATTTACGACCCTGGTTGACTCGCATAGTAAGTCGAGTCGCACTGTGATCGCGGACATATTTTTTGGTCCTTCGAGCCGGATATAAAGACTCCGGAAAGACTTATACAAAGTGAAGTGAATTGTGCTTCGAAAGGACTCTCGAAAAACAAGTGTAAGTGCATCAACAGCAACTGAACGAGGCCAACTGTGTACTCCAGGAAGGGAAGAGCAGCTGCATACGCTCTACCGTCAGACATCCACATCACCAGCGCCGACGACTACATTACATAAGGTAAGCTCGTTAGAAAAGTTCATTGCCAATCACTTTCGCTCCTCGCGTCGAACCCAATTGCTTCACACTTCCACAAAAATGTCGTTCAACGCAACAGAGGCAAATAAAAAAGATCAACTCGTACGAAAACGCGGTGCCGTCAAGGGAAAGCTTACATCCTTCAAGAATCAATTGGACAAACAGGAAGAGAGTCCAAACATTTACTTGCTGAACGTTCACATACAAAAATTAGAAATTGCTTTCACAAACTTGCAAGACTATACAAGTGAACTCCAAGAACTCGAACCCGGTGTTGATCATTTCGCAATACAAGAGTCAATGGAAATAGAGTACTACGAGCTCTTGGCAAAGGGTCACGAATTGCAAGACAAAATTGCACAAGCAACAGCAGCACGCGCAGCAAATTCGTCTTCTACGAACCACGCGTCTCCGAATTCATTCTCATCGCAACCGACTCTAACACGTCTCCCAGAGCAGACGCTGCCAAAGTTCAACGGAAAATACGAAGATTGGTTGAGCTTCCAGGACGATTTTCAATCCATGATCGGACGTCGGCAGGGCCTCAGTGACACAGAAAAATTAAAATATTTACGCTCGTGTCTGAGCGGAGAGCCTGAGCGATTGGTCAAACAATTCGAAACGACAGACGAAGGGTATCGCAGCGCATGGCACCTTCTAAAGAAGATGTTCGAGGATAAGGGTAGAATACGTGAGCGCCACATAACCGAAATCTTCAACACACCAACGATGCAAAGGGAATCATCACAAGACCTAAGCGAGTTGGTGAACACACTCGAATTGCACTGCTCGGCTCTAAAATCGTTGTCCGAAGATACATTTAGCACGATGATGCTTTGCATCACACTATCGAAAATCGACAAGGCAACTCGGAAGCAATGGAGGATATCTCTAATAGAAGGCGAGCTGCCGACCTATGACCAGCTCATCAGCTTTCTTCGAAGAATGATTGTCACTACGGATGAACCTCTCATTTTGTTCAAGAATGACAAATCTGGTGGACAAAGCAAGGGTCGCGACGACTCACAAAACAGCAACAACGGTAAGGGTCAAAGGCAGATGCGAAGCCTTGTAACCACCACATCAAACGAGTGCTCAATTTGCAAAAACAACCATCAGCTGTTCCAATGCAGCGAATTCAAAAGGCTTTCACCAAAGGAAAGGTACCAAGCAGCCATTGGAGCCTCACTCTGCATCAATTGCCTGCGTCCAGGACATGGTGCAAAACAATGCAAATCGACGTTCTCGTGCAGAACGTGCAAAAAAAAGCATCACACGATGTTGCATTTTACAGAAATATTTCCAGCTGAAGAAAGCACGAGCACTCAGACAAGATCCACTCAATCTTGACTAGTAACACCACGAGTTGCACCAGAGAAATCGATGATCACCAGTCTTGCAGCAAGCGTCCCAAACAAGGATCTTCTAGTAACTGCTAAGGTTCTCGTTTCTAGCGTCTCGGGAAAGCTCATACCATGTAGAGTTCTCCTCGACACCTGCTCTAACACTAACTTTGTGACGGAAAGATTTGCTTCGCGTCTCAATTTGCCAAAAACGAAATTATCAATTCCAGTTGGAGCTATGAATCACACTCGAACGGTTACAAATAATCTCGTGACTGCAAAAATTAGATCTAGACTCTACAATTTTGAACGGAATTTAAGCTTTTTGACAATTGATGATATCACGGGGCTTGTTCCGGACGAAAGAATCTCGCGAAATTCGATTTCTCTGCAGCGCAACATTAAACTCGCCGATCCAGAGTTCGACCAACCAGCTGAAGTCGACATGCTGATCGGTTCGGGTACAACCTTATCGACCCTATGTGTGGGTCAAATTAATCTATCGAAGCACGGTGGTCCAGACTTATATCTCCAAAAAACGCGCTTGGGATGGATCATCGGCGGTGCTATTCCTACGGATGGCTTGTCGCCTTACAAACAACAATGCCACGTCACTACACTGGATAGCATAATGAAGAGATTCTGGGAGATCGAGGAAATCGACACGAAACGTCATAGCTCTCCAGAAGAATCAAGCTGTGAAGATCACTTCAAACGAACGGTGAGTCGTAACGACGACGGACGATACATCGTTGCACTCCCATTCAACATCAAGAAGGATCAACTCGGCGAATCCCGATCGATGGCCACAAAACGCCTCCTTGGAATCGAAAGGAAACTGCAAAGGGATCTCGAGCTAAAAACACAATACAACGCTGTACTACAGGAATACCTGGCCTTGGAACACATGTCAAAGGTCCACGATGACACCACGACGGGGGGAGGCTTCTATCTTCCCCACCACGCGGTTATCAAACATAGCAGTCTCACTACCAAGGTCAGAGTCGTCTTCGACGGATCGGCAAAGTCCAGCACAGGCTTGTCCTTGAACGACACTCTCATGGTGGGACCTACTATCCAAGATGACATCTTTTCACTCTTGCTGCGATTTCGCGATCATCAATACGTACTCACGGGAGATATTGAGAAGATGTACCGCCAATTCAACGTTCGCAAAGAAGATCGGAAATATCAAAAAATTCTATGGCGCGACGCCAGTGGCTCAATAGTCACTTACGAATTAAATACCGTAACTTTCGGACTCTCTCCAGCACCTTTCTTAGCTACGCGTTGTCTCCATCAACTAGCCGATGATGAGATGACCAACTATCCTAGGGCTGCACAAATCATCAAGCGCGATCTGTACGTCGATGATTTGCTAACGGGCGCAGCTACGTTTCACGACGCTCTAGACCTTCGAAACGAGATTAACGAACTCTTACAACGAGGCGGACTTAATCTTCGACAATGGGCGTCAAATGAGCCTCAGCTTCTGCAGGGATTGCCATCAACGAGCATAAATCTGAAACTGCAATCACGACAGGATCAAACAATCAAGACTCTCGGCGTACATTGGAACTCCGAACAAGATGCTATCATTTACACTGTCTGCCCTGTTTCGCGAGACGAGCGTGTCACCAAAAGAACAATTCTGTCTCATATCGCCAGAACATTCGATCCGCTAGGACTGCTTGGTCCAGTAGTCACACACGCAAAAATCATCATGCAACGACTTTGGAGAGAAAAACTCGAATGGGATGAATCAATTCCAGCGGAAATATACACCGAATGGAACAAGTACGCATCACAATTGTACCTTCTAAACGATCTACAATTCAACAGAAAAATTGCTCCTCCTCAAAGTCAAGAAATTCAATTACATGGATTCTGCGATGCCAGCGAAAAGGCATACGGAGCCTGTATATACATCAGGGCCACCGACAAATGTGGAAATGTCTCAACGACGCTCCTATGTGCCAAATCTCGCGTTGCGCCACTCAAGAGCGCGCAGGATACTCAGAGCAAGAATTCTGAGCTTCCAAACACACCAGTGAAGACAGAAATCATTCCACCCATGACAATTCCTAAGCTGGAACTATGTGGAGCTGTTCTTCTCGCTAAACTGTATTCTACGGTTCGTCAATCACTAAATACAGAAGTTCACAAAACAGTTTTTTGGTGCGATAATACGGCGGTTCTCAATTGGATCAACACACCTCCGTATCAACTTTTAACGTTCGTAGCCAATCGCGTATCTATTATCCAGGAGAAAACACACACAAGTGATTGGCGTCACGTTCGATCATTCGACAATCCAGCAGATCTCATCTCGAGAGGCCAGCTTCCATCAGCATACGTCGCCAATCTCAAATGAAAAAATGGCCCTACATGGCTCATCAAAGAAGAGTCCACATGGCCACAAATCGGAGTGCCAACAATGGATCAACTGCCTGGATTGCGGAAAATTAAATGCCTCGCAACACCACTTCACAGCGACATTCTCACAAAATACTCTTCAATTGTGAAATTACGAAGATTTGTTGCTTATGCTCTGCGATTCAAAACGCCACACCAAAGACAAGGGCATCTCACCTGCGAAGAGCTGGAGGCCGCAAACGCAACTATCATAAAACTCGTACAAGCAGCAACCTTTCGCAGCGAATTAAGAGACCTACAGGAAGAAAAGATCGCAGACCCGAAGAGCAAGCTCATTTCATTAGCTCCATTTGTGGATGACGTGGGCATAATTCGAGTTGGCGGTCGACTCACGAATTCCAAGTTCTCGTTCGCAGAAAAACACCCAATAATCCTACCGCGATCGCATCATGTAACAAGCATGATCATCCAGTACGAACATATCTCGAATTATCACTCCGGCATATAAACCACTCTATACTCGCTGCGGAAAAAGTACTGGATCATCGATGGCCGGAATCAAGTCCGCAAAGTGATTCGCAGCTGTATGGTGTGTGCCAATGCAAATCCACCGTCTGCAAACTATATTATGGGCAATCTGCCTGGTGTTCGTATCACCGAAGCTCGACCATTTTTAAACGTCGGTGTAGATTATTGTGGTCCATTCTTTATCAAAGAAAAGAAACATCGAAATCGAGGAAGCATCAAGGTATACGTCGCAGTTTTCGTCTGTCTCGTAGTCAAGGCCGTGCATCTCGAGTTGGTCAGCGATATGACTACCGAAGCCTTTCTTGCCGCATTAAAACGATTCATCGCAAAAAGAGGAAGATGCGAAAACATTTACTCCGACAATGGAACAATCTTTGTTGGAGCAAACAATGAATTAAAGGCGATCATGGAGCACTTGCGCTCAGAAGAACACAACGAGAAAACACTCCGCTTCTGCACTGATCATGGAATCAAATGGCATTTCATACCACCGCAATCACCAAACTTCGGCGGAATCTGGGAGGCGGCAGTGAAATCCTTCAAGCACCATCTTAGACGAGTTTTCGGTGAACAGCTACTTACTTTCGAGCAATTTTATCCATTTCTCACAGAGGTGGAAGCAATCCTCAATTCCCGTCCTTTGACTCCTCTCTCGTCAGATCCAAACGATCCTCTCGTACTCTCTCCTGGGCATTATTTGATTGGCAATACATTAACGAGCGTACCCGAGGTTAATCTTATCAACACTCCATCCAATCGGCTATCATTGTGGCAACATATCCAGAAGATGAAGCAGGATTTCTGGACCAGATGGCACAAAGAATATTTAAATGAGCTGAATATTCGCCACAAATGGACTCGGGGATCTCACAGCATCCGAGAAGGCTCATTGGTACTTTTGAAGGAGGACCATCTACCACCACTTCGATGGTTCATGGGAAGAGTTATCGAAACACGACCCGGTGCGGACGGCATTGTGCGAGTAGTGCGTGTCAAAACATCTAGGGGCATCCTTGACAGGAACGTGCGCAAACTCGCTCCACTACCGCTACCCACAGAAGTAAACAGTGATAGTGACAAAACAAACTAAGAGACTGATAAGCCTATGAACACACACAAACTCCTTGTTTTAAAATACGTATATGAAAC